>VWZO01010557.1:237886-242886 GCA_013396975.1 Bucco capensis | reverse complement strand
CATGGCATTTCCGTTATTTAAAGACATATTTAATGCAAAATGATCAGGGGATGTGAGGTTTATGAAATTTTTAAGAGACATATATAGGGAGTTGCCACCTGGCCTTCTTTTATCCTTTTATTTCCAAGACAACCATTATCATTAAATAGCAAATAGGCATTTCTCTTGCAACTAGTACTGACTAATCTTTTATAATCAATTACCTTATGCAATTATGTTTGTTTGCTTCTAATTATAACTAATTATGCTTCTAAATATGTTCTTTAGATTACCAAGAGAATGAAAACAGGGGCAGAAGAAAGCGAGAATAGATTATGATTATTAAAAGAAAAGGAAACATACTAATTACTGAACAGGAATAACCATTAAATATCCATTTAAACTTTCCAGACAGAACACTTCAAAAAACACTCCCCACTTCACTCTCAACATACTTTGAACATAAAAGTTTAAAGTGAGTAATGAAAATTTTGGAACACTTTCTGTCTCTCTTTGCTTTATAGATCAAAAAAGCTTTTAGTTTATTAACATTCTCTGGACAACAACCACATTTTTATAGATCTCCAAATACCTGCATGAATCAAACACTAAATAAGATTATAAATAAGTATGAAGGTTCCTTTTTTTTTTGTCCAGGCCAACCTTAAGAAACTGCTTTGTGTATTATTACAAAAAGTGCTGACATGCTTTCAATCTAGTATTCATGCCATTTAGGTAAATATCTGAAATTTAAGATGCTTCACACTTAGCAAAAGAATCTTAAAAAATTCCCTCAATTCTAGCAAATTTATTCAAAATTCCCCCATGGATACTGCCCAAATTATTCTCCATGTTACAGCAACACAAGAACATTGCTTATGGACTTGTGTCTCACATGTTCTGATGAAAAAAAGATCCAATACTGCATCCACAGAGAATATAAAAGCAGCTTTTTGCAGAATCAAAAGTAGATGTCAATTCTCTATTAGAAAGAAACAATTAAAACTGGATAATGATTATGAACAGCTCTGACCTGCTGAGAGCCTGAAGGCTTTGCTTCACTCAGGACTTCACTTCTTCTGACTGCAGGTCAGCCCTACGCAAACAAAGCCTTAACAGAAATGTTACGGAGGAAATAATAGCCATTTCCAATGATAATACACAATTTTAGCACCTACGCTTGGCTGATTTAGGTGGTCGGCTAACATGTCAAACAGCCTGCCTTAGTTAGGTGAGCCTTTAATGGGTAACTGGCAGACTCTGGCAGCCTTATTTCTGTTTTAGATTTGGTTTGTCATTGGATATCCATTACCTGCCATTCATCTTTGATCTCTTTGGACAGGCCTGATCAAAAGATGTCATTTGACCTACTCCACTTGGCAGAAACTTGTATGACTCTCATAAAGGGGGCACCCCAGCTATAAATAAAATGACATTATTATTTTTCTGTCCTATCATGTAGAAGAGACAATTATGATAATGCAGTGACTGTCACTTGGAGCCCAGCAAATTGCTAGCTCTCACGCAACTGTTTAGCTTTCTTATTTGTTTTTTGTCTGTTTTCCTCCATTTCAAGTTGAAAATAAAACAGAATTGAAATCACTAATGCTCTGCCTCACACTCTGACAGTCTCAGGGTTTCCTTTTATGGGACTGACATGCAGATGTGACCATCAGACTGTTTGTCACTGGTGGGTGGTGGTTAAGTGCTGTGTTGGCAACACATCCCAACAATGGAATCAGGTTTACACTTCGTTTCCAGCTCTGCGCATGAGCTTCTATCTGAATGCAGGACTGGTAGACATTACAACAAGCAGATACAATTATGGAGAGAGTTTACTGTATCTTTAATAAAGCAACAATAGAGGAAACGTATGAGCCCTTTCTCTATTGCCAGGGGGCTTACTCCTGAGATGGGGGAGGTCTGGAAAGGATGAGCAACAAGCCAACTGTCAGGATGTTGACTGCCTTTTGGTATTTTTCCGAGCAGCACGTGTACCTCATTCCAATACATTCACGTCTCTAGCAAAGTACACTGTGTGCATGTATACACATCCAGGGAGCAGAGGATACACAGACTGCTTGGTCTGGTACCTCTATGCCCATGTGAGTCTGCATACCTGAACACTAACAAGCTCTGTTTGGCCACTGGCCTGAACCTCTTTACAACCGCTTGGCTAAAACTCTACTTCCCACATGCAATCGTCACCAGCTAGTATTCAACATGTTCTCCTCTGTCTTCAACACGGAGAGGTACACAGCAATACCCAAAGCACTGTGCCATCAGAAAAAAGCTACAGCAAAGGCCACTGCTGCCACTCCTGCTGCCCAATGGCACAAGTCTCTCTGCTCTGTGGTTGAGGGGCATAGCACTCTGGCACCCTCTCTCTCTCTCTCTTCACAACACACTCTCAAGATAAGTACAGAAACATTCACAAAATGAACTATCCGTTTCGTACTGCAAAATATGTGACAGCTGGTCCATAAATTCACTGCAAGCATTCACTATGGGGAGACTCTGCAAAACCAACATGGCTAGCGAGCAAACCCACACAAACTATCAAGCTACTTGTGTAGGAAAACAGTCACCTCGGAGAAATGAGACAGAAATCTGGGTACCCTCATTTGGTATTTGTTCTACTTGCTCTTAACACAGGCTAGAGGAGCTGCTGCCAGTAAACAGATCTCTGACAGAGATGCTGAGAGAGAACTAAAACTGTCCAGGGCTTGTAAATACTGAATAGTTACTCCTCATTAATTATTTGCAATTAATTATTCATGATTAATTTGTGCCAGAACAGGAATGTTTTATTCTGAATTAATTTAATTCATTTCAAAATTGCTACTTTAAATTGCCACCCTGCAATAACGTGATACAATCTCTCTCTGTAGACAAGCCCTAAAATATTAAAAAAGCCTTTAAAACAAAGGAAGAGCAGCATGTTCTTTCACAGAAATACACACTACTGCTGTCTTTGCAATATACTTTGTCTCCTCAACAAAAAAGCAACCTGGACAAAACGGAGCCTCTCTGGTGGCCTAGAAAATTTTCACAATAAGGAAAATGGGGAAAACATCCCGCATCAAACTTGAGAGTGGCTTGAAACAGAAGATCACAAATCTGAAGGCAGATCCCACTGATGCTGCAAAGACAGCAACTGAAACCAACTAGGTTTTCCTTGGACACAGCTATGCTAAGAAACTCAAGGGATCTGGATATCAGGAAGAAGCATTAGTAAAGGAATATTGGAAACCAAAATAAAAAATTGGAATTGGAAGGCATTTTTTAAAGATGGAAAGCACCTAGATCTTTTCCTCATGAAATTAAGAACACAACAAAGAAAGCAGATGGTAGGACTTAATAAAAATCAAGTACATTTGGCAAGGAAGCCTTTTCCTGTTGCAATAGTGCACGTTACTCTTATAAAGCATCACAAAAGCGTCCCTTCAACATAGCACAATTCTGTCAAGTAGACCTCTTTATTACAAAATTTAGCTTCTTAATGACACATACAGAAAAGAGGAAAGATGCACAGACCACTAACTTCTCCTGTTTGAGATTCTGCTCTCCAGAAATCCTCATCAGAGACAGCAGTCAGAACAGGCACTAAGCAAGCAGTGCTGTACAATCACCAGGACGATCCTGACCTATTCCTGCTTTTCAAAGCAACCAAGAATGTAGCTTGCTTTTATACAGAGAACTTTCTTGGACATTAACCCACAGTACAGTCAGCAAGAAACATTAAACACATGAAAAGAAGAGCCCTTAGTTTTTATCAGTATTATCTCTTTTAGAGTATGGTCAAAACACACACAAAGTATCTTATTTCTAGGGTCTTATCACTAAGGGAATCTCTCAACAGGGACAGAAAATTGCACCATAAGTCCCACCAAAACCTTGTGAGCAGGCATTTAGGTCCAAACACAGAGGATTCTTTTTTTCCCCCATGACCAGGGTTTCTAACCCTCTTTCAAGGAAGGCAGGTAAATGAACAATCAACAGTGATTCTCAAGGAAAGAGTTGACCTTGGTGAATAGAGACTTCTCTTCTTGGCATGGGATAACATACTAAGGTTTAAATATAAAGGGGCATGGCTAGAAGCGAAAGCAGCACTTAGAAAACAAGTTCATTGATTACATTAAAGAAAGTGAAACAGCACAATGATAGTAAATCCCAGATACACACTGCTGACTGAGAAGCATCCTCAAAAGGTACTTTCTCCCTCTACCAATTCTGTGGAGCAGGATCAAAGGTAGTCCCTCTGCACAGCTCCACCCTTGGACAAGGACAGACAAATTGGCTGGTTTAACCCTATTCTACGAAGTCACTCCCTGCCTCTGTTCACTGCTCAGCCTTTTATTTAAAAAGGCAAAGCAAGCATTTCCTCATATCTGAACTGCACATCCATCTGCACTTCTCCAGATGAGATATATTTCGAAACAGTTACAGCTAGATTGCAGCTAATGCCAACCTTATTTTGGTACAAGAACACCTTATTTTCATTTAACACAATGCAAGTTGTAATATATTGCTATGAAAATGACCAGAGTTAAACTGGTTTAAAAACACTGCTTTAGTTAAAGCAACACAGATTCCTGTGCAGGCACCAAACCTTGCCTCATCATCAAAGGGATCTCCCAACTGGCTCATTTAGCAATCTGCTCTGCTTTGTTACAGCTGACTCCTTCGTAATTCTCACAGTCTCTCCAAAATTTCTACAGTATTTGGTGATTTTCTCCCCTCCTGCAGTACAATGGTCATTTTTTACAGGAAGAAACACAAATGAGTTTCTCTACACAAACAGACATCATTTCCTCCCTCTCCTACTCCTCTCAGATACTGCTGCAAATGCATGTCCATCTGACAGTCTCTTCAAACCCCACAAAGTCCCCTTTACAGGATACATCTGACTTCATCCAATGGCTTTTTGACACCTAAGGTAGTGCCAAAGGTAAAATCTGAAATGTACCATGATGCACACAAACTAAATTAATTAATTTCAAAGCAATTTCTAGTAGTCA
>VWZO01010557.1:200386-232886 GCA_013396975.1 Bucco capensis | reverse complement strand
TATTCATAAAAAGGGGGCGAAAACAGTATAAAAGCATTGCACCTCTCTAGACTAAGGATCATTATTAGCTGGTTCATTGTATAGACTGATATAAATTAGCCACTTTTGGAACTCAATCTCTCTCTTCTTATTTTTTTTTTCAGAAAGTACTTACTTTAGGTAATTTTTAGTATCATGAATAATAGAACAAAAAAATCTACTTTCTGCAACGTCTTCTATTATTCTTGTTCTTTTATTTAAAACAATGTAAAACAATTATGATAAAAGATGTATCAACATACAGAGCAATTATGTCATAAACCACCTTCTGCTCAGAAACTTAGCTGAAAGTTCATTCAATCAAGTATATGAGCTTGCCAGATCAAGAAAATAAAAATTCTATTAACAAGAGCCCATGGTGAAACAGAGCACATAGCCTGACGAATGCTAGGCTGATAGGTAAACAGTCCTGGAAGCACAACTCACATCCCTTAGACTTTCCTCAGAGAGTATTTGTAACCCTTCCTGGCAAAGCTACATCCATGCTGCTGACCATGGGGCTGACCATGTATCAGTGTGTCCATACACACTTCCTACAACTTGTGTTTTGTTTATATTGATCATCTGATCTAAAAACAGATGTATTTTTGATCATCTGATCTAAAAACAGATGTATTTTGTCCATGAACTAACACCTTCCTTAAGGCAGAAAATAAGTGGTAACATGTCAGCAGAAATAATATGTTATTAACACGAAAAACAACAAGAAAAGTACCTCTTGTAAAACATACTGAAGAACAATGCTTGGCAACAGGCTGTGGAGTACTTGGTTTTCATACAATTTCTAAAAGTATCCAGTCATGCTGTCACTGAAGAAACACCACTGAGAAAGCAACAGAAATTTATTCTTCAATCTTCTAAATTATCTGCTACAGAAATAACCAACCAACAACAAAATACACTAGACAAAAAAAGAACTGAAAAGGGATCTCAAGTATTTATATACCATCGCAGCACTACAGCAAACTTAAAACCAAACTAAAAACGCAAACTAGAAAATTCAACAGTTTTGGATTACCAGCATCAGAGCACATATTAAACTGCACAATGTATGAATTCATCCGTAGGGGTAGAGGGTCACCAATCCAGTGCACACACTGCCATGAGAAATAAAGGTAGTCTAATCTCTGAATTTCAAATTTCCTTGCTTATCTTGGTATGAATCACAATCTATCTTGATGGAGGCTTTCATAACATACCATTAGAAACAAGAGGAGAGGCAGGGGGAGAGACTTTATGTGCATGTCGAGAACAGAAAACTACATGTATGAACCATAGCTCTGTGTAAAACACACAAAATAACATACATAGCAGACTTGTTTGGAAAACATCATGCAATTTTAGAAAGAAGAATCCAGTGTTTACACAAAAATCAGAAATCTGTTGCAGTCTAGACACATGTCTCTCTTCCTGGAGGCTGCATTTCCTAAAATTGTATTTAAGGACTTTGTATAAGCAGTGTCTAGGATTTTATTGCTACTTTATGTTAAAACAGTAAGAATCATTTAGTGTTACTTTGATTTGAATACAAGTGGAAGGAGTTTTGAGACAGCAGAGTATTGACATCACCTCTCCCTGCAAACCTTGCCTGGAGCCAGTGGAGTATTCATGTAAATACTTGTTTACAGATTTCTAGCCCAGGGCAGTGACCCTCTGGGCAGGGTAGACACCTCTGACCCATCTCTCTGACAGCCCCAGTGACCACAGAGCAGCTGGAAGGGTTAGAATGTACAGAAGTGCTCTCTCCCATCTACTGTAACCCTAAGGACAACAAGCCCCAGATCCACCCTAATGATCAAAAAGGTGAATTTACCACTTGGAGACCTATTATGAGAATTCCTATTCAGGTAGTATTTATGAGCCTGGCCAGGCAGATGTTACACTTGTTCCAGTGAATCTGGTGCAAGTCTGGAGCACAGAAGGACTCCAGGATGAGGCACAAAACCATACACTGTTGATCTGAGTAACTCCAGGAGCACTTCACAGCTATTAAAGTCCATCACATACAATACTAACAAGAGCAAATAGCCAGGCAGCCTACGTGACTATACCTTGATACATCTCACAAGAGCTTCATTTAGCTTAATGTAATACATTACAAAGGCAGCACAGAAGTTAACATTCGTCAACAACATAATGGACAGATAAGTGTCTCACCATGGTTAAGAACATACCCAGGTTCCATTATAAGCTCTATTTTTAGCCCCTCCTTTGCTCCCTCTTCACAAATTGTATGAATAGCAGAATTGGCCTGCCTGAAAATACTAGGCTGAAGTCAAAGGAAAAAAATTGTTTCTGAGAAGTTATGGAAGAAATAGACAACTTATTTAAAATCAGACATCACCCTAGATTCTGCAATAAAATTCTAAGGACACTAGGGGAATACACAATTCTCCATTTGATACCTGGCTATAATTCACCTTAAGGTTCATCCCTGGAGAAGCAGTTTTTCCTTATTTGATAATGAAAAAGTCTGCCTTTTGGATGCTGAAAGATCCTATCTTCCAGACTCAGTTTTCAATGTTCTTTCCAAGAGTCCTGACTATCGCTCAGACCAAGAGGCATGTTGCAAAAGAACAGGCAGCTGCTTTTCCCTGCTGCCAAATACTCAAGTTACTCTTAGGTTCATTGACAGTTAAAATATATATAGACCTACTTCGTAGAAGTTTCTCAACTAAAGCCACCACTGTACTTTACCAATTTAATAAACATTATCCCGAAAGCTCCTTGAGATACCAAGGTAATTATTGGCTTATTCTTACAATGCATGAAGGCAAAATAATTTTCAATATATAGTTCTATTTTTAAAAAGCATAAATATAAAAATACATAGTTATGCTTTATTATCAGGAGAGATTGAAAGTTTTTCAGCCTTTTTGTCTTTTTTATTTTTTTACATTTAATCTTTTCTTCTAAATTAAAAAAAATAGCTACTCAGAGAGGAAAAAACTAAGAACATTTTCCAAGGGCATTACTATTAATAAAAGGAGCTTTTAAAACTATGAAAATAACTGAAGGAAGTTTTACATGCAGAAAGGAGATGGGAGTTTAGCTGTGACACTTATACATTCTCCACAGAAAGCTTAAAGAGTTTGCTCCATGAAATGTGCAAAATCAATAAAAAATTAGTAGTTTCCACACTATGTTAGTGCAGTCAGAAGTCTACGAAAACTCCACCATAGATCTAAGCTTGTGAGACAATAGTAAAAAGTCTCTAATGAGAGCCAGGGTTCTCGAGTTTACTCCAAGCTGCATGACTTCAACCAACCTGTTTCACCCCTTTTCACCTTCTCTCTCTGTATATAATTACTGCAATAGCCAATAAGCCCCATTATACACCTTTGGATCAAGTTCCTTGTAGGTTTAAAAGCAGCTCCACCAATTTTAATGGAATTGCATACTAATGCAGAATTTGGCTTTCACATTGGGACGTTATCATTAATTAATGCTTAAGAAACTCTTTGCAATCATCCATAGTAATAAGCTACACAAGCACAGTTATTGTTGACATACTTAAAGTACCCAAGAAAATCAATATACAGCATGCATAATCTGCAACTGCTGCAGGTGGCCTCCTCATGCCAAAAAGAGCATGTGACAAAACGTCTGCGTATTCTCCTGTGCTCACTGTCGGAAATGCTGCTCCTTACTAACTCAATACTTCAACTTTTTCCAGTTTTCTGTGATGCTAACACTCCTGATAAATCCATCATCAGATGGCTTACAGTTCTCAACAGAAACACTCTTGATTTCAGCCTATTTAATTCCATCTGCCTACTAAGGAATGCAGGAGAAGCAGCATCCCACACTGTGGGACAGGTTCAGTGTTGTCCACTACAATGTAGAAGGTACAGAGAGAGTGAGAGTATCTGCAGGGTTCTCATCTCCACTTGCCTGCAGTATGCTCATTTCCTGAGCGAGCACCAGAGCTACATCCTTCAGCCATCCAGTGTTACTCCAAGGAGGGCCCTGACAGCAATGATTAGTGAATTTGTACTGCCATACTAACATAAGCAAAGCTATTTTGTTTAAAATAAAATTACCTTCCACACTTTACTCAAACAATGTGGACAGCAAGAACTGAAACATGACAGTTTATAAAAATCAAGGTCCTTTTTTATAAACTGTATGAACATAACTATTCATCTAAAACTTGTAAACTTCACCTTTATTTGTATAATTTTAAAGACTGCCTTTTTCCCTTTGAAGCTGAGATTTTCAAAGACTCCTGGAAGTTAAGTGCCCAATTCTTAGTGAAATGAAAATGAGATTTGAGTACCAAAATCGTTTAGAATTGAATGAAAAAAAATGATAGCAGTCAACACAGGACTTTAAAATTGTCTTCTACTAGCATTCAGCTAAGAGTTTACAGCCAGGTAATGAAGTCCTGAACGTGGCATGAAAAACCTGCAGAAGTTTTGCTGAGGCAACAGGCACTGTCAAAATAACCTGCCTCACCTTACAACACCGTGTTATAAAAATTGTTTTTACTTCTGATAAATAAGGAAAAAAAGGTAATATTTTGAGAAAATTAAATAATGTTGACTAAAGCTCCTCAAGGCAAGGTCCACATCTTTATATCCTTTTCAAGGGTGTTTAGTACAAGAGGGCCCTGTTTCTGAGCAGGGCCTCTGGTTACCACTGCAATAAACATAAAGAATAACCGGAAGTTCAAACATAGAGTTCTTATAATACCCCAACAGCTCTACCAAGATACAGGACATCAAAGGAAACATCAGAAATAATGCAGAGATAGTAACTGCTGTTAGATTCTATGTACAGGCCATTCCTTTCTCACATGGCATTACCCATATGGCATTAATTACATATTTTTCAGGCACTACAGGTTCAAAGAAAACTGAAGAGGTAGGGAAAAGGGATGAAGTTTAATAAATGAGACCATATCTGCTTTTGGTGAAAAGTACATCACACTGTCCATTTAGGAGACCATGAAAAAAGCAAACCTCTAAGCATATGCAAAGAATAATCCCAAATAAATGAGCTGATTCTGACATTTTAGAATAAATGAAAGCAAAGAATTCATAATTTCATCTGAGTATTCTTCTCACAGGGATGGTTAAAATAAATGCTGAAGAGTTGTCCCTAAACATTACACAGGCATCAACAATTACCTTTTTTTTTTAAAATAAAAACCTAATTGAATAAATCAATTCTTGAACATTATTTGCCAAAAGCAAAAAAAAATATCATTTCCAATTACCTACTGCACTACATACTGTATAGAAACACCTCTTACACTATTTGCATTGCAGTAGCTGTATGAGTACTGCAGCAGTGACCTCCCATTTTACAAGCATCCCTCTACACCTGTAACAACAGCAAGTTCAGAAAGAGCACTGCAGCACAAATTAAATACCCACATTTAAGCTATTTAAGCTGTGACACATAATCAGTGAATAAAGAAAGTAAAACCTATAGTACATGGAAGAAAAGAGTCCTAAATAGCTTTGTCTCTATGAAACGCATATTCTGTAATGCAACACTTTTATAGGGATATCTTACACATTAAGATCCATTGCTGAAAACAGAAAAACCCTTCAAAGCAGAAGCAAATTTGAAATGTGACTTTTTTCCTACACTAGTATCCCTCTTTAGAAACTAGTTCACAAAACACTTCATGGCACAAAGGAAGCCAAAATAGTGTTAGTGTATACTTCTAGAAAAGATTAACCTGCAACATATCCCAGTGCCTGAAATCAAACATCTGCATTATTTGATCTAATGCTATTAATAAACATGAAAGCTCTGGCACCTGTGAGAGAGTGAAAAATGGAACACAGAAGTATCTTTTAATTAAATATATTAATGGAAAATAGCACTTCAGCAAGGGAATTTTATTTTATTTTTGTAATTTGGCTGTAGACTAAATATATACTCAAGTAACTTTCAATTATTTGAATATATTCAGATAACTTTTCTGGTTTATTTGTTTACAAACTTACTTGATCCCTGAGGTCTCAGCTATCATGCTCAAGCAGCAGGTAGGCAGCTATGCTACAGAAGAAAGAGGAGCAATACAAGCAACACCTCAATGGTATGACTCAGTGACACCTGTGCCAAATCCACCCTGGAAACACAGGGCACAGCTGAAGATCATTGGGTTTGCAAAACTACATCAGCTCTAGAAAGGTGTCAATTGCCACACAGCCCTTTTCCTGAGGGTGACCTTAGATAACATGTGGCAGGCTGCCAGGTGTAAATCCATGGGACACAACACTGGCACAACCAACATCACATGTCCCCTTCTCTCTGCATGCTTTCCATCCTTTGCTCTTGCTTGGGAGGAGGGCAGAGGACCAGGAACACAGCAGCAGCTGGGACAGATGATGACAATGCTCTGACAGCTGGCACTTGCAGCTTCTCTTGGGTGCTGTTTTACCTCCCTGTGGACCCTCCGCCTCTGAGGATCTGGATGACAGCCCCTGGCTCCTGCTCCAGGAGGCTGCAACCAGAAATCTGGTGCACAAGAATGGTTTTTCCCACAGTGGTGTACTCTTCCACAGGTTTCAGCAGAAGGGAGAGAAGAAATCCTTAATTCAAGGTCCAAAGAAAATACATATTAAATAGTTATTCAGTTAATGAAACATGTTCTAAAGAGATGGAGAATATGCAGTTAGCTAGTAATATGTTAAGACTCTGCCTGACTGATTTACAGATCCACCTAGTGAAAAAGCATGAGTATATTTACTGAAACCTATGTAATAGATTAACACTCAAGAAAAGGATAAAATGAAAAGGAAGAATGAGAACACTAAGAATTTTCAAGAGCAGAAAATGCCAGGTAAAGAAGTTACATACTAGAAATGCAGGAAACCAGCACATGTTCAGATCCTGCACAGTCTGAACTGTATTTTTCAACAACAAGTTGATACATTTTCTGTCTGATCATTATGGATTTTGACAATGTCATTTTGGAACCTTGGTTACTAAGATATCAATAATTAAATGCTTTCACACTTCGCTCGTGTGGATACTGGCAACTTATCTTTGTCCTCTGAAGAAGCTAATGGTATAATGGGCAAAACATCAAGAACAATTAGGGAAAATGCCAGTATAAACTCCATCAGAAAAAAAAAAATACAACTTCATACATGGCTCCTGCTTGGTACCTCACATCCTGCACTTACGTTTCAAAATTAGGGAAAGTTATTTCTTTCTGGTACCTCTTAACTGTGTTTTGTCTGTGTTTAGAGAAAGGAGTACATGCGGTAATTAATGATTTAATAGCCTCTATGTGTACTCTCATTTTCTAGTTAAAAGAATAACTGGCTGAAACAGCAGTAGCCCATTACAAGAAGCATCCTTCTCCCTTTGTCTGTTCCTGTAGAAATGTTCCCTGTAACACAGTACTGCTGAAAGTCACAAGCCTTGATTTGCAGAAAAGATACTGCAACCCAGTGACAACTCTGAGAGGATGGGTGGGAGAGGAAGAATTAATCTTAAAGAGCACAATGTCTATTTTGTACTTGTGAGTATGAAATCTTCCCTAAATGGGAAACTCCTACACGGAGATTTGAGAAAGTGAAAAGCCCCTTCCTAGGGATACGGGACACACAAGGAAGTAGCAAGAATTTGGAGAGCACATTAAAAGATAACTTTATTACAAAACTACTACTATCTTGATGCTGTCACTGTGAGAAACCAAGGCAGAACAGATTCATTTGGCTGAACACTGGATGCAGCTTTATACAAATTAGTAATACTTGGCAAACCCCTCCACTTGGTTTGTCACTAGTAAACTCACTCTACTGTCTCCCCAGCCCTCCATTGTATTTTATATGACAGACTAGGTTCCAAGATGAGATGAAGATCCTGTGTCTGGATCAAATGCAAGGAAATCTCACCATGAGAAATGTGAACAGCCAGTTTAGCTGTGGTACCGAAGGACAACTTGAATCTGCAGCAGATGTCTAACCTGCACCTAAACTCAACAAGCATCTCTGTCCCACTGTCATTCTGTTCTGAGGATTAAGATACAGCACAGAAATGGTCAAAAAGTATAGGAGTTTTTGGTGGGTTTTTTTTAAATCAAAAACCCCAGAGAAAAGTATTAACAATACCATATAGCACTCTTTTACATCACCCCAGAGAAGTCCCAAGCATAACTACATAATTGAGTGATAAAGCACAACTGTCCCAGAATATCCTGGTGAGGACAAGTCTTATGGTACAGAATTACAGGACTGTAAAACTGTGTTACACACCCCAGAAACAAGGAACAAACACAGGAAAACAAGTTGAGCTGAGGACAAGATGGGTAGTAGGGCTGCTTTTCATCCAACCTGCTCTCACTGAATACCTGGAGCTAGTCCAAGACCCCCCCTGGCCCTGAGAGACAATCAACTGTGCTCACTACCAAGTGTCCCTGAGAACTGAGAAAACATCAATAACTCCTATTCAATACATGCATAATACAGCAAACTAAATGTTACCTGACCTATGGAGACTGGTTCCCTTCCAGATCAGCAGCTGCACATCGCTGCATGTTCTTCTTTTTAAAAATGCATAATCCTGTAATTATTTACACAGAAATACTTCTCCATTCCTGTATATAACAATCCAATGTTCAAGGTGGTGATAAAGTTCTTACAAAAAACGTATTAGCTCCACAAATGTTTATCTTTAATCTACAAATAACTACATTTGGAGAAAATGAAATGCTGCCTTTTCATCATTAAATTATGCAAGACTTGCAATCTTCATGAGTAAATTTGTTGCAATGAAAATGGACATCTTGGTATGAATTACAAAGGACTGGAAAATCTGAAGTCGAAATAAGCCACCAAAAAACTATGAGAAGAAATGTTACAGTAACCAGTGTTTCAACCCTAATTGTGTAATCACTTTTTGGCTTGGTCATATAAGCTAGAAGCAAGCAACAAGAAACAATGGTAATTTCTTACTGCTGAAATGAAGGTGTCAAACTGTCTTGGATGTGCTGCGTGCTCTAAGCTAAACTTTACATTTATACCATGTTACTTCAAGTACAATCTTAAAAGTGTCTTGACTACTTCAGCCACATTAGACCAGTATTCATAAATGTTAAACACACACACTACCAGTTGTCTGTGTAAATACTTTTTCACGTATGTGCTTGTTACTGAAATTCTACTGCATAGATCACACAGATCATTTGTTTGAAAAACTTTCTTCTTTTTTTTTCTCCAACAAAAAAGTACATTTTGAAACATTCTGCAGTAGTATTTTTTTTCCTGAGGAATTTAGATGATTAACAAACATCAGTCAGTTACCCTCTGCAGCAACATGAAATGCAGCAAAGCACAGTAATACTTCTGGGTCTGATTCTAGCAGCGTGACTCATGGTACTCTAATCCCCACCATAACCTCATTTACAAGAAGCTACACACTGTAAACATGCAGAATTTTGCCTGTGCTGCAACTTGTCCAGAGTGAGAGTGGAGGGAAAAAGGTGCAATCAAGAGACAGCTCCGTGATGCTCCCACTGCTGACCCCCAGCTTGCTCTGCTTTCTGCCCCTCCTGCTTGGAGCTGGAGACCTGACCCCCACTCCTCCCATACCAACCAACAGGACAAGTCATTAGCTGTCTTTTTCAAAAGCAGCCCAAAGCAATCTTTATGCTACTACACATTATTGTCACTTTATTTTATAACTTATTTTCATTTCTTCAATTTGCCTCTTGTGGGATTGACTCTTGGTACAGTACTGACAGATGTGTGTGTGAGAAAAGCAAACTTCATTCTTCGGTAGACAGACAGAAATCAATGAAACAAAGACTGCTTTACAGTAAATAATCAGAATAGAGGGTGGAAGGAAAACAAATGTTAAAACCAGAAACTGAGTATATACAGAGCAGGTACTTGTGCGTATATTCAGAACCACATGGGGATGTTAGGAACATCTCAACCAAATATGATAAAACTTCTGTTCTAAGCCACATTATCATAGATTTTACAGATATCACATAGTTTTCTACAACCCATTTTAGAAATGTTTTTAACCATTTCAATGGGATGACTGCCAAATGCCTATGCACAGAACTGAGTTAAGACTTACAAGGGAAAAAAATGCTATAAATAATATATGCAACAAAATTACTTAATATATCTTTTTACACACAAATGCTGAGGCTAATTATTATCAAAGCTGCTTATGAGCTACTTTTTGACTTCTTCTTGACTAACTCAGGCTTCAAGTGGCATAACTGGGAGGGTTGTGGGAAGTAGTAAAAAACTTCCCATGATGCAGCAATTACTGAAATGCCAAGTATCCAAAGTTCTTTACAAGGTGAAATACTAAGATTATTTCCAGGACAATGGCAAATTAGGGGGTCCACTTTTTAGTAAATTATATAGGTAGATAATGAAGATTATATTAGAAAACATTACACACACACACATATATATATACACACGCACACATTATTTCTCCTCGTGTACAAACAGATTGAGCATTCTATCACTACATACAAATAATGTTTCTCGTTATATGCAATATATAAAGTAGAGGAGAATGCTTTTGTACATTGTCCATAAAGTATAATTTTCAGAGAGGCAAACTCTTTTCAGCAATCATGTAAGTAGTCTCAGTGCAGTCAATGAGGTAACTAATAAATATGACTCATAATATTTGTCTGCAAAATACGCATTTAGTTTTCCTGAAATTGTCTAAAATGAAGCACAGCAGTGACAAAAATAATTGAAGAACATGTATAATTAATAATAATATACTTGTGATTTTCTGCATATATATCAAAAAATAATCCCATTTATATATTTATATGGTATGTAGAGTCCCTCTTTTATAACTACATGATTAAATATAGCTTTTTCTAAAGAGTAAGGGCAGATTTCAAACCAAGACTCAGATGCAAACACTGACATGAGCAGAAGCCGTATCCACGAGATCCAAGATCAGTTTTGGCTCATTTTTACCTAGCTTCCTCAATCTCTAGCATAGGATATGAGCAATTGTGACAACTGTAACATTAGCCATTTTGGCTCTCCTTAGACTTTTTCCTCTTCTGTTTCCTAAAAACTTGATGAGGATTTTCGATTGTTTTTCTTTCCTTTTTAATTTAGAATCATTCCACTATTACAAGGGTTCTTTTCTTTTTGCTGCTGCTTAACCTCCACTTCAGATTTTGAATTGTAAAACTTAAAAAAAGAGACCTCTTCTTTCAACAGCTGAAAATGTAAGTTCCTTTTTCTTAAACAGCCTTTGTCTTGCATTGAATGACTAATGACGAACATACTGACAAACCACAGCAAAGGCAAAAACACAGTAAAACAAAAAACCCAATTTATAAACTCCACCTCAAAAGTATCACTGTTTAATCACAAAGATTTACATGTAACCATTAATTCCCAGACTTCTCTTGTGAAGCAAGGTACCTTCTCTGCTCATTTTATGGGATGAAAACCAAGGTATACAAAACTCAGTGACTTCTCTTCCAAGAAAAATCAGGAATTCCTAATTCACAGCATTATGTTTCAACATCTTTTTTTCTTAAACCCAGAACTGCACACAATACCAAAAAAAAAATCAAAATAGGAAAGTTCAAAATCATAACACTTACTACAAGAACTCAAAAGCACAGATATGTTAAGTCTTGCGAGCCTTGTAGCTGCAAGTTTCTGATGCACGTCAGTCTGACTGTGATTCCAGCTACCTTTGGCAATACAATGATCAAATGGCAGCAATGTTCTGGTATAACCACATGGAGACAGATGGGGGTTCCCTTTTCCTGATTCCTTCAATACAGTGTGATAAGTAAAAATCTGTTTAATACTAAAATGTTAATTCTCTAAGTAGTTCTATTCTATCTCATGAAAAAAACAATGCAATAAGCTATGTGTTGATGTTTCCTACGATCCCAGGCTCCTTTGATTGGCAACTAACAGGCCCACTAACATATAGCTATGATGTGCTAAAAATCGTATGTTCTGGACACATAGTGAATATAAGAAAGCTCCAAAGTACATTTTTTTATGAATGAGAGCAAAAAGTTTAAAAGATTACTGTGAAGGAACAATGTATTTCATTGAGCACCAATACTCTCCTACACTTCATAAAATGTATGTTGGAAAAGCACTAGTGCAGTACATAGACTTATGCCAGATTATGAATTTATCTAAATTTAGGAACCTAATCTCTCATGGCAGTATTTTTTTCCAATGAAAAATACATAAATATATGTATACAAAAGCTACACCTTCTTGGACTTCTTGAACCACGTACTTCTAGTCTTGATGCCTGAATTCAGCTCTACATTTACAAGTATTGGATCCTTATAATAAGTCATAATATATTACTATGTAGAGTACAACATTCTATTTAAACTTCAAAATATCAGCATTTACCAGATGCTTTTGAATGGAGGCAGGTTTTGTGAACTTATTTTAACAAGCAGGCTCCAGAAAATAGGAGAAGCTAATATCAAAGAATGTATTTATGACAATTTGTTAGCATAAACAGTTTGAACATACATATCTTTTTAAAAGTGTGCCTGCTTTCAGGCAAAGCAAGATACTACAACATTCTAAATAGCAGAGATTTAGGTAACAATCTAAAACTGCATCGTCATAAGCAGATTTTATAATGGAATTGCTGACAGACTTGAGATGTCATTGAGGGCACAGCCACAACAAAGCTTTAAAGGAATATTTGTTAAAAATATTCGCATTTGATACAATTGGTGGGGTTTGATTCACTGTTAAATACAGTATCTTTTTCTTTTTTTCATATCTCACAGTAGCTTGTTCATCTTTTTTCTGCTTATCTCACTGATATTTCAAGACTGCCTTGATCTTATTTTTAATGTAATTTACATACACACAAGCACCAAAAGATAATGCTGATAATAATAATAATACACAGTGTAGTATGGCTAAAATGCAACTTCAAACTTCAAGACTGAAGCTGTAATTTATGTTCTGTCTTTCTTTGCCATGTTTTGTCACAACAAACAGAGGTAAAAAAACTCTGATGAAGACACGGTTTGAGAAAATGTCATTTCCAGAGAGATTAAAAAAAAACTAGTAGTTTTAGGAGTCCTGACTTGCTTTGGTGTTACCCACCCCACAGCTGCGAAATAGACGAGGTACAACACAGCCAGCACACAGCTGCCTATGAGCATGCAGACTGTAGCTGTTAAATAGCAATTTTTACTGATTTTAGCAGCATGTCCATTTTAGATAGCAACAAAGAAAAAACAGCCACCACAGGGAAAAAGCTACTGGGAAAATTACAGATTTACTAGGAATCGCTTGCTGAACTTCACTTGCAGAAATGGGAAACAACCTTGACACAGAGAAAAACAACTATCCTCCTTTTATTTTCTTCAGAAATAGTCAGAAGGCAAAGAGCATATTTTCATACACAAGAATGCTGGAAACCCACTGATTCAGTACAAAACTATCTCCAGAAGATAAGGCCATCTGTGGTGTTCTAACACTGCAGTCTAAACACTGGGCGATAGACCTTGCTCCCTTTTTTTTCTGTGCTGGTGGACAACAGTGTGCCTCCTGACAATACCATCACCAGAAACTTTATTATTACATTTGGTATTTCAGAAGATGTCTGGCAGCTGACTGCTGAGACACTGCAAAGTACTCCCACACGTTTCATGGATAGTTACTGAATTCCAGTATAGCCTAACCTGTTAATGCTTCTGGAATGTATAAACACTGTTTAACTGCTAAATTCCGTGGATCAACATTTCAGAAATAACCATTAAATACATTGGTTGCTAACTGTTGAGGAAGATTTTGATTTATTGAATAAAGTATCACCATGGGATGAAAATCAAGATCACATTTTTAGGGAGACATGACATATTATCCATAACGAGATGTAATTTTGTACTAAAAAGAGTAAGGATAAAGAGATTCTATTTTAGAATAGAATCACTGCCCAAATTTACACAATGCTGTTACCTATCAATACAGACATTTGATTATGATAATATTATCTATTTATAACTCCTTTTATGACTATTAACAGAAGTATCTTGGCATCACATTGTAATTGTCTAATTAATCCAAACCAAATTAAAATATTCCACCTGATTGAATGCCATCAAACAAAATATCCATTCCTGGTTGGGTCATTAGTATTACTTTACATTCTTCTTAAGAAAAACAACTGCTTAGCATCTACTCCGAAATCCTTAAAGGTTCTTAAGCACTTAAACATGTATTACTTGACAAGATGAGAACCCAACCAAGAGGAGTATAGCAGAATCTGTCTGTATCTACATTACATCAGAGGCACAGCATAACATTATCGGATAATACAGGTGAAATTCCGTCCTTAAGCTGACACTACAGACCTTGGTGAAAGCCCAGTAAAGTCAATAAAAGATCACATTTGAGCTCAGTGGGCTTTGGACTGAGTCTTAACAAAAGCGAACACTAGAATCATCACGCCCCATGAGCTTCATCAATGATAAACCATGGCAGTACAGACTGTTCCAAACTTTTGATTCAAGCTATCAAGTAAGACCGGGCTATCTGAAAGTGACAAAACCCATAGTAAACTCCAGAAACCAGGCCAATATCCAGCTGCAGTAAGGCCATTTCAAAGTCCATGAATGCTTGCCAGAAAGGGAAACATGGCTGCAGTCAGCTCAATTGCAGAAGGACTGGACAGTTTCTTTGAGGTTCCCTCCACATTTATGTCCTACTATTCTACAACATGGAAACAGATCCAGGAGAGGACCTGAAGCTCTCTAGCCAATACCATTTACATTCACTTTTACTATCCATAGCCCTAGACTGCTTGATCAACCTTAACAGCTGATGCAAAGATGTTGTAAGGTAAAAGACATTCACTTCAGCTGAACAGTTATTAGATATGGTCCATCACATATAGTTTTGTGAGATCCAGCAGAAAGTTCTTCCCCACACTGGCTGGATGCAGCCACAATGACAATGAGAGGCTTGTGCAGTAACAGAGCACTGCCACCCACCAGGCTCCACACTAGCCCAGGATGCTGAGGGCATGGACAAGAAAGGGAAGGGGTAGCTGAAAGTCCCTTTAACACTCTCATAAATACATCCCTGAAGAGACTGACTTTCCATCTGGTCCTCAGCTCCTTAATTACACTAAACAGCAATACCACTAATATCCACACAAGCGTTATAGACTCAAGGAAAAAATCTAACACCTCCTTTCCCAGGGCAGGTGTGTCCCACATCAAATATATCAGGATCTCAATTATAAGAATGTAAATTCCTTAGGTTAAGAAATTTCCATTTTCAAGTTTTGGGGGAGGTCTTGTCTGGAAAGCACAGAACACAACACAACAGTGATCTGACAAACTTCAATAATCATGACATGCTCACAAAAAACCCCACAAAATAGAGGGACATCTCTGCTGCGTGTAAGCAGCAAAATCTGGAGAACAACAGAGCATTACTATTATTACAGGTTTGTACTACTGCCGCTGAGAAAATCCTCTCATGGATTGTGTCAAGCATGACACAAACATGCAACACACGAAGACATTTCTACTTAGCCAATGTAACCAAACTACTTCACATAGTTGAACAGCATAAAGTTGATAGCATAACCCAAGTATATTCTTCCAGTCCTTACAACAAAGCACACCAGTCATTTCATCACAACTTTTAACTATATTGTTTCCTTCTATCAACATCCAATAAATCTGTTTACAAAATATCTTTAGTGTCTACCAAAAAAATTCTTAATTTTACCCTAATGAAAAGAGTTTTGTTAACTAAAACCACTAGCAATGAATGTCGAGTAACAAAAGATGTTTTCCTTTGAGAAATGTTAAATGCTTCTCTTTTTTCACAACTGAGCACAAGTTTCAAAAGGACGATAACTTTGTTTTGTAATTTGCTTATTGCTTAATCATGAAGACCAGATTGAGCATTTGAGTCACACAGTTTTGTGTTGCACACTCCTACAACAAGAATGTGCTGTAAAATTTTATTTCTTTTTCCTTCATTCAGCTTACTGGTTGCTTGTCTCCCTGCTTATTCAGCTAACCATCTCAAAATGAAAGGCAATCACATAGCAACATTGCACTGCTGCTAGAATATTTTATACAGAAAACATATAAGCATGAGGAAATAATGCACCACTATTCTCACACATTACATCAGTGTATTTGCTAATATAGATAGGAAGCATTTTACTGCAGGCCCAGAGCAAAAACAAAGGAAGACAAGGTATCCTGGGTAAATGATACATTTCAGCATATTTAAAAAAACCCTACTCACACACTATCTTTGCTGTTTCATGTTCTACCTTCTACTTTTCAAATATACTTTCAATAAAATTTGCAACGTTTGTCCCAGTTAATCCACCTACTATGTGTCTCTCCATATTACTCATAAAGTTAAGTCTGTAACCAGAATTGTACTCTTACACACAAACTATTTAACTATTTAAATTAATATGGCAATTGCAAGGGGATTTGGGGGTTAACTAGAAAGCAAGGCACACATTTAAAACAACAGCACAGTGTATATGGGATTTTGAAGGTAAGTGAATGACAGTAAGATAGTCATTCAGATATCTGTTTTGAGGACCATACAGTGGTCCAGATCTCTACCTATCATCAGTCTTTTGTTCTCCATGGCACTAGTTCTTCCTCTCCCTTCTCCTGAAGGCATTTCTACCCCTGCTCCTTTCTACAATTACCCTAGACATTAGAGTGAAAGTAGTACCCTGCCTGATGGCTTGTATCTGATGATTCCCTATCTTCGAGGCCATCTGGCTCTGGTCCTGGATTACCAGGTGACGTGAGTTAGTCATCTTGCACATATGATAGTAAGCCCATTATCTTTTACCCATGTCATTTCTGAAGAGGTATCCTAGAAAATATGCTGAATAAAACAAGATACTTTTCATACTTCAAATCATATAAGTACATACAAACAATTTTCCTGCACTTCACTGCAGTGGGGCTCGGACACAGAGGATGTTCATTTAGAGAACACTGACATCTTCCAAGCTTCAGGCTTAGCTTGCAGAAGACTTTTCTTAAGCACACTGCTGAAAAACCAAAAACTGCAGATAAGAAATATTTCTGTTCCACTGCACAGGCTTGTAGGACTGAAACCCTAAAATCACTGTGCATATAAAAGATGGAACAGCAAGCTACACTGAGAGGAATAAAAAGGGCAACTAACCTTCAAAATGTGGAATAAAAAGACTCTCTCATATCAGAAACCTTCATAAGAAAACACATATTCTCAATCCTTTAAAGAAACAACACTCTCTAAAGATAGTGAGAAATACCCTGGATCTCTTGCAGTGAGGAGGACAGACAGATAGCTGCAATGTAAGAAGCTGGAACATGGAAGTGTATGTACGGGGGGGGGGACAGCCAAGCACGTTACATATATTTCCTCACAATATTTTTCTCAGTATACAAATAATGTGTAACTTGGCGATTCCTACTGAGATACTATATTCTACTTAACACAATGAGTTAAAATGCTTGATTATTATTTAACTGTTTATTTTAAACTCCCTTTGCACATTCTTCCACCAGTTAAATCAAAACAGTTTACTATATGTTATGGTGTTAATGCTTAGCATATTCTGCCCATTTTTCACTTCACATGAAAAAAAGCAATCTACCTTTAGCAAGTTCAGTACCAAGGTATTCCAACCTCCTAAGCAGACTTCTTTATACAAGTGGAAAACCAACTTACATTTGGGAAGGATGAAGAAGGGGCTAGGACAGAAAAATCCTTTTGTAGAGTCCCACCACTTTTACTCATGAATCAATAATGGAGAACAGCTATTTTGTCTTCCTTCAACACCAAGCACAGAAAAGAAACTGGGAAAAATCAGAGGGAAAAGACACACCTCAATTTGATGTGCAGAGGGAAACAGATTATCATGGGGAATTTCTGTCTATAATCCGCTAAGAAATCACTATCAGACTAAACAATAGCTGCCTATATTCCAACATGCAGCCATCTATCCATATGTCTCTTATCCAACGTTTTCTTGATGTCAGCACTATATATGCCTCCATTAAGGAACTACTGCCACAGTTCCCCTATCAGTAAATAAAACTGTGATCAGCAGATCTGAAATACAGCAAATACTTGAGAAGGTATCAGAGGTGTTGATATGTGAAAAGGAGACAAATCCGTTTCCCAGCAAAGGAGGAAAGAGCTCTATAGCCATAAAGATGTCACGTCACAGGCAGGCATGGCTATCCTACATTTATTCAATACACAAAATCATGCTAGAGAATACACTATATACCCACACACGAACATGCACCCATTTGCCCTGTATAGGCACAGGGTCTACACACTTAGGACAAAAAGTGCCAGTAGTATGGCAAACTGAATTATCATTACATATGGAAGAAAAAAAGAGGTAGGCTCAATTAAAAAATTACCTGCCAGCAACTCTAGAAACATCCTAACTTTACATGAAAGTGCTATGCTATTAGCCATGGGTGACAATGACTTTGGGCACACCATGTGTGGAGTACATTGCTAAAGCTAACGCTGACACACACTACTGTGCTTTTAGAGAGACTTAATTGTTTTTCACACAAACCTTGGTGAACATTACGTTCTAAGGAATCACTAACAGGAAATGTTAACTGAGGCTACAGATTTCTCCAAGTCATCCAAGTTAACTCCAGCCTGAGCTTCCTGCTACCAATGCTGAAAGGAATAGCTCTATGCAGCAGATGTGTCATACACAATACTCAGATGGTACCCTGTTTCCTTCTTAGTTGTGTTCTCTCCTCCTCTGAGTAAATACTGGAATGATTACAAGTGAAACAGGGTGTGAGAGCAGAAAATGTGATACAAGCTACACATAATTAGCAGAGGAGCTGCTTTTGACACAGTGCTGCAAAGAATTATGCAAAGAATAATCCAAGGAATTAGCCAATGTGAAAGGGATGGAGTGAGCAACAATGGTGGGTAAGATTTTCATTCTGTAATTTTAATTCCCAGTATTTCACAGCATATATCCTTGCAAATCTTGCTGATATTCAACACTAATAATCTGGTTTTGATATTGAAAGTAGTGGTTTTATTCTCCCAGCAGCACAAACTTGAAGTTTCTTTGTCCGATTCAAGAAAACAAGGGTAAAGGATGTATGAAATTAAAAGTGAAAAAATACGAAGAGAAGGAACATGGCAGTCATCTCTGTTTCACAACTAAATAATTCTTTTTAAAAATATAAACTCTACTAATGTACTCATCACACTTACATTCTCCTGTTACCAGTATTTCCATAGACATCTCCCCTTCTAAGCATTAACAAACACCAAACTTGGGGTTTTTGGACCATACGTGTACTTTGCCCAACAACCAAAAATACAGTGTCCCATTCTCACAAACACAGTTTACCACATTATGGCTTCAGACATTCAAGTTTTTGACAACTACAGCATTCAAACCAGTCTCAATTTGAGGAATGATGGTAGGCTGAGCTCTACCCAGCTGTTCTGCAACCCTGGTCAGTGCTGCTCTACACCAGAAGTGCATTCCTGCGTATGCTTCTGCTGGGGCATGCTATGCTGCATCTGCTACCAGGGTACCCAAACTCTGAGAAGCAGGAAATGGGACTTTGTAGCATCCTTTTTATGACTATATCTAAAAATAACAGGATTGTTGAAAAAACAGGTTCAGGAACCAACTCACAGAAGCCTGTTATTCCAACATGCTGATTGGAAATGAGATAGGTACTGCTTCAACATCTTTCCTATACTGAATGAAGAATGAAAAGCAATAGTGTGGACTTGTCGAGCTTTGCCTGCGTTGCTGATGCCAGAGCTAGTACAATTCTGATAGCTGCTATACAGGGTAGTGAAGGAGACAATACACTGAAAAGGTGGCCCAGAATGAAAAGGCTGGATGAAAGCCGTAGGACCCTTACTTGGACAGACTAACCACACACTCTGGTAACTGCCAGTGAAGATAGTAAAGCTGAAAGAGGCTTAGTGCAAGCATGCAAGAGATTTGTGACAGAAAGTTAGAACTCCATGTCAAGCCTTTCATGCAAACAATAAATATTACTTCTGCTCATAATCAGACTTTTCTCCAGCATCGTCTTTGAATGTTGAACCTTTTTCAATTAATTAAAAACTATGCACTGCAGAGTGCATATTTTATCAGCCCTCAGCTGCTTAAGTGTCTAGAAAAGACCAGGCAGTTTTTCTTTTTTCCAGGCAACCCAGAGCAAGTACTTGCAAGGGTCATATCTTTTTAATTATCTTTTCTCTCTTTGATTAATTATTCCGTCTGACAATAGCGTGTTTCTAATGCTATTCACCTGCCTTTGATGATTGACAACTTTTCTGTCTGATTCAAAGCAAACAGCTGCTGCCATGATTGCCTAGCAACCAGGATGTGATGGATGAGCCCCAAAGATGGATGGCTGCAATAAATCATGTCTCCAGCTATAAAACTGAAAAAAGGGATAAGAATAAAAGCGAACAAAAAACAAAACAAGGTTCCTTCCCATGAGTGCACTCAGCTCCTTACCAATTACACCTGAAATGGACTTTGTGTCTATTAATAGCAAAGTTTTCTAATCAGTAAGAATGCAATGATGCTATTTGTATCAAGGTGTGTTTACAATTGTTCCAGCAAATTGGCACTTGTACTTCAATTACCTACTGTGTTACGCAAGTGCAGGGATAGGAGATCAAAGTTTTACCTTCCACTCTTGAAGCCTTTATAGAAAATATGATGGTTTTTCAGTGTCTTCTCATGATGTTGGACTTGAATGAAGTCTGTAAACTTGAATTCTCCTTACTTTGAGCAACTGAGGGAGTGTACTAAAAGCAAACTGAACTGAATTTGTAGAAGGAATAACACTAGATTTCTGAAAAACTCATTTCTATAAAAAGTCACTCTTTCATATAAAGACACTGTTGGCTTTGTGAAATATGTTTTTACCTAAATGCTGCTTTAATTCCCACTTGCTAGGAGGGCATCTTGTAATCAAAGTTCATGTGACAAGCAGCGTTTCAAAAATACAATCTACCTGCGCAAATTCAAGAACGATTCAACAAAAAGCCAGTCTTGTCTAATTTTACCTACCATTTCTGTCAATCATTTGATTTTTGTATGATGTGCCAGGCAAGAAACATTCAATAGTTTGTTTGGCTCAGAACAAGTTTAACCAGGCTGTGTATCGCACTTGCATGAAGATGTTTGTGCACAAACATCCCATCTCTTCAAGTTTTGGCACTACCTACTGCTGAACCTACTCTATTGCTGGAGTGTCCCTTCCAAAAAAAGAGCTAATTGCCTATTAAAAGCTGCCTCCTTAATTTTCCCAGCAGGTGGAGGTGTCCCGGTTACAGCAAAAGCACTTCAAAAAGGGAAGGGATTGCCCTTGCTGTTTTCATGGACAGGCTATCCACCTCCAGGAGCATCCTGGACACCTGGGAGTGAAAGCCAAGACTCAAAGATTAACAACATAGGGTGGGCAGAAATGAAAAATGTAGACACTGAAATAATTCTGTTGTAGAACTTTGCCATTATGGGACCAAAATGCAGCCTGTTAGCAAAAGGAAGCTGGAGTGTGCTAATCTGTGCACAAGCACATTTTCAAAGCACATTTTTATACTGGAACTGGCAACACCTGACAGTGCTATGCTGGAACCGCTACAGTCCTCCTTATATTTTAGTGTTACACACAGCATGTCTCTGTATTCATGCAAAAGATTGCCTGTATCCTTGCACGGGCCATAGCTTTGTCTACATTCTTTACAATTATTAAAACACTCTCACTAAAAACTTAACTCTGTCTCTGCCCATCCCTCTCTCTGCTGTACAAACACTCACACACAGACGGAAATCCAGCCCCTAAAACAACTGTAAGGCACTCCTGTAATGACCGGCTAGGATCTGGTAACAAACAATGAGAAAGCAAAGCCATCAATCACAACGTGCACACCGAGGCCTCCATTCTGTCCCAGCTCATCCAACTCTCAAGTTACAGCTTTACACGGCAAGTCTAAATAATATTCAAAATGATAAATGGCACTATAAGCCTGATATCCATCATCAATCTTTTTTTAAGGAACATCCATCTTCAATAATGCACGTTTGAATCATGTGAAACCAAGAGCTCCTAGATTCATTTACACAACCCCCAGCAAGCTGGTGCTGCTTGAATGATACGTGTCAGCCAGCTTGTCCCAAATGCCAAACTTAAAAAAAAAAGGGGGGGGGTGGTAAAAAGAGAGTGAGAGAGAAAGAAAACAGGAGAGGAAAATGTTCAGGGGCTTGAACAAGACAACTTAGCAGATAATATGAAAGAACATAACCTTTTCAGTCACTGTGCCAGTCCCTCCCCAGCACAGGCGCTCTCCTGTCCCTCTCCCAGAGCCAGGCTGTGCTGAGGGGAGCAGGCAGTAGGGCTGGACCCAGAGCACCCCCCACACCCCACCCGGCTGGCAGGGCTCTGTGATAAATGACACATGTCATTCTGTCGGGAGGGAAGGGTGGGTCAGTGATGTATGGCTCTGCTGAAAAGGAAATCGACTGTTTGGCATGGTGCGGATATTCTCCACCAGGATTTAGTTTCAGAACTCTAAAATGAAATCTCTGATGTTTCCACTGCACGGTCAGGGCAAGCTGACTGCAGCCAAGGCAGCTTGGGGGTTTATTTAACCCCTCATCTGGTTTATTTTTTTGTTTGGGGGTTTTTTGTTTTGTTTTTGGGGGGTTTTTTTATCCTCTCTCTGCCCTTCAGATTTCAAAAAACTGCTCCACTGACTGGAAACTGAAAAAGAACACACATATATCAAAGTCTTCAATAGTTATGATCCATGATAAAATTTAAATAGGTTGAGGTTTCTATTTTTATTTATTATTGGGGGGGGGAAATGGCATGCAGGCTTGACACAAAAGCAAGATAAAAATTAGCATGTTTGAAGTAATCGTCCCACAGCTTGACATCTGCATAGTAAATTTTAAAGGAAAAAAATGTGTCAGGCAGGCATGAGCTGTTCCCTCCCTCCCCCCCTCTTTCATTAGCTCACTGGCAGGGTGGCACTTCTGAACCTCATTACTGCAGGAGGATTTATGAAGCTGAACCCAATGGCAAAGAAAAGGCATCTGTCAATAATTGTAGGGAGCTGCACTCACAGCTTTGAAATCTCATTAAGTATGCAGTTATCAGGCATAAAGATCAAAAACATTACTCAACTCCGACAGAATCTTATGGAGGAACATTAATTAGCAACAGGCCTACAGTACAAAAAAAAAAAAAAATAAAAAAAAAACCAGACTTCCTCTCACACCTGCCCAACCCACAAACCAAAAGAAACACTCCCCCTCCCTTCAGAAAAAAATAATTCCCAGCATCTGAGACTGATCAAGTACATGAAACAAGAGAGAGAAAGAAAAAAAAAATCCAGTTGAGACAGTCTTGGCGGTGAAGAGAGAAAAGGAAGAAGCTGTCAAAGTTGAGAAGGATGTCAGCACTGGCCCTGATTACAAGGGCCTATACAGTTCCCAGGCCTTTTATCATCCCTGCCATCAAAAACAGACTCTGTGTCACAGATGGATGACTGATGGCTGCCAGTCTTGAGCAGCCTCGCCAAGCCCCTGCTGAGATCTGGCCCTCCAGCAACAGGCTTGACCTAGCAGAAAAAGGACTGCAGGCACAGAGCCCAGTCCCAGAGATACTCAGAAACAGCACCCTGTTCTGTTCTTCCCCAGAACAATTCAGTGAGAGGTTGGTCGGGGTTTGTTTGTTCAGCTTACAGAAGTTAAATGTAATACTTCTGTTCTCCAAGCAAAGACTGTGCGTTACTTGGAAATAACACTAGCAAAAAAAAAAAATTAAAAAAAATAAACAACACCCCAACCTCTTCTTTGTCCACACTACACATATTTTTCTAATCTTGTTTCTAGTTTGCATTTTAACCACGATTTGCATACTCAATTGCTTAGAAAATACAGGAGACTGAAATACAAATTTGAGGGGAAACATACAAATTCACAGACAAAGCTGGACCATAAAACCAAGTGACCTTTGGAGCATTAAGTATGGCGTGCAACTAATTAAGAACTGTGGCCATATTAACATTTTTTGTTACAGAATCAAGGATACCAGCTATGCAACTTAACTCATTGCACATATTTTTTCTATTTCCTTTTATCAAAACTTGCGTTTCCAAAAAACTCAAAGGTACTTGTTAGGAAAAAAAAGAAAGGGAGGTAGGGGGACAAATCCCCTTCTACAGTCTTTTTCCCACTTGGGACTCTGCCTGAAAAACTCCCTTTCTAGTTACATGCTACCCTTCATACATTTTATATTTCCCATAATTTTGCGCCAGGAAGAAGCTTTCCGCTGTACAACCCCGTTCCTCTGTTATTTACTAGGTACTGGATTTTAATACAATGTACAAATTTGTCTCATTTGATGAGCTATACAGTGATATTTAACGTGTCACTGGTAGCAACGCTGCAGCCTGGCTTCTTAATGAACTACATCTTTAATAGCGTAGTCAGAGCTATACGCACTCAGATATAAGACAACCTGCCAGTCAAAACCTTTTCAGTATCTAAAATTCATTCATTTGCTAAGTAATGTACTTTAAAATAAATGTTAGCGCTGACAAAATACAGAAGCGGAGGTTCCACTCTAAACAACATTTTTAAAAGAATTTTACACAAAGTGTTACAATAAGGTGTTTATATTTTTTCATATGCTTACCATATTACTTTTATTATGTGTAGCATCAAAGTGATTATAGCAATTACATCTAACAGAATTAATTATAGAACATCCCATCATTCCTAAATACATAATGCATTAGAGGTAAGCCAAAGAAAGAAAATATCTTGACTGAGGTAACTATTGTTGGAATAATTCTTTCTCTAAGCATAAAGGTGAAACCAAAGTGGAAAGACATCTATAGAAACAGTGAGGTTACCCAGTAAAATGTTAACTACAAAAATCAGACTATAAAGCCAGGTACATTTTTAATAGAGATACTAACCTGCGCAAAGCTGCACTAGCACAAATAGCCATGCAAAATCCACCCAAGTTTTTTAATCGCAAAATATGGAAACTAGTCAATCCACCTAATCAATGTGTTAGTACATAAAGACAAGAGTGTATGGGTGAAAGAGTTACAAGCCTTTACGTATGCAAAATAAATTCACTCAAAGCTTCATTAATATTAATTTAAATTCAGAACCCATTTACATTAAATTGTTCATTAAAAATCGCCTATTTTATGCAACATGCATTCTGCAAAGAACACATAAGAAACTGAAACAGAGGGCTCAATTTAATGATGGAAATATCAAGAGTAAATGAATTTGAATCATTCCAAACGAATAGTAAAACAACTCTCTCCTCTACGCTAATACACGAAGTTTGGCAGGAGTTTGGCGGAAGGGCATGAAAACTGTTTTGCTTCCCCCTCACCAAGGCTTGGTGGGTGCTTTTTTGACCTACGCACCACCACACAGTCTTGCTAAAATGAGAATTATTTATGGACAGGACTTAAAAACCACCTCTTTAAAACTGCTGGCTAATTGTGATCACACTGAACCACTTTAAAACTGGCATTGATTCCAAGCAAGGTCAAGTTTAGCTTAGCTGTTTCTCAGTATTCCCCAGTATGCAGAGGATGGAAGGTAAAGGTAAGGCAGGCTGGGAATGGAGAGTGCTTCACTGCTTAACTCCTACAGCAACACACAGAGTGAACTTATGCGATTCCCAACAGCTGCTTTGAATGAAGAAAAGATAGTCATAATTAATAACATGTGTCCTGACAGAATTAATTAATAATTTATAATTAAGTCTAAAATACTAACTTAGCTTATTCTTGAGGAGTTGCACCTTTACTGCCTGAACAAGCCAGGTAACAGCACTGGCAAAGAGCTTTCAGGTATTTTATGGTATCTGAAAGTGGGTAAACTCTTTCCCCACTCTCCCTCCACCCACAGGGGGGGGAAAAAAAAGCAACAACCTTTAAACATTTTCTGAGAAATATCTTGAAGTTGATGCTTGTAATGAGAAGTATCTAAATCCTGTAGATTTGCTCTCTATTGAGATGGCCAAAATATCTTTCAGGCACAAAATGATGAAAAGGCAGTAGGATAAATCTCACAGTCTCTGAAATTAAGCCCTACTTATTTCAACTCTTAAAGTTCTTTTTGTGAAAAGAGTAACAAAATTCCAAGCTCTGACAATGTTCTATTCTGCATTATTATACTTCAGAAAAGTACAATAGTCCACTCTCGTGGACCATGCTTTAAATCTTTTGAGCCTATTTTCATGAATTTTTTTTTTAAAGCTTGAAATTAAGAAAAAAATCAATTGCATCATTTTTTTCAATCTTCCTGCTTTAGGTAATGACACACACACACAAAAAAAAAGCAGTGCATCCATTGTTTAGTGGGATTTTTAAAATTAATTTAATGTCTAACTGCAAATGCTGGAAACTAGAATTAATCTGTCTGGATAAAAAAGGCTTACAGACATTTAAATGCATGTATCGGGACACTTTATCAACCTAACATAAAATTGTCATCTTATCTTATTATATGACTATTTTATGCATGTGTCAAAGAATTTAAAAATGAATGCCTGTCTATTCAGTCTAATTACAAGTGCATATTATCTGTCTGGATGTACCAGTCCATATCATTGTTACCAAGTACAATATATTGTATTCACCTTTCATTTTTAACTTAAGGCTGATAAACCACAATTTGGGTGTAACCAAACTTAAAAAAAAAAAACAAAAAAACAAAAAACAAGAAAAACCCCACAAACCTAAACACACAGAGAAGGGAGAAAAAAAAAAACCAAGACTCCAAACCCCTGAGGTAGATTGTTTAGTAAACCATGCTGAAGTATTTTATACATAAGATAACACAGGCTCGTTCTGCAACTGTTATTTTCAGTGTTGTATAATAACCACACATACACATACACTCTTACTTCACAATGCAACACTTAAGGAATCTTAATATTTGATCTTACAGGCAGCACCTTGTAAAAAGGGCTGTATTAAAATTTGACAATCTGCACTTGGATTCACTAGGAAACAGTCATGACATTGGATTAAAATATGGATTATTACACCGTAAAAGTAGCAGTGCCAAGGTTTGTTCATAAAGATAACACGTAAGGTTACTTCACATCCTGGCAAATTATTTCCTCTCATTCACTCTGCACCACCATACGTTTCTACATAAGCGTGCACATAGCACACTTAAAAATTTACCCCATACTTCACCCTGAAGGTGATCTTTTCTATACTGTTTCTACTAATCCTGGAAGCAGGGCTGACAAAAAGGACCCACTCTAATCCTGCTAACTCACCCTAGCTTCACTGCATTTCCCATAACCCTGCAGCAGTCACAATTCATTCTAATCACTTTACAAAACAATCTTTAGTAAAAAGAGGAAAAATGCAGACTTGTAAGCCAATTTAAGAAATAACTGCTGATACATCAGTTATTGACTATTTCACTCCTGCTCATGATAGTGCTCAAGGCAAAACCGAGAACAAAATGACAACATCAACCGCACGCAATAAACTGTGGCCCAGGAGAGCACTGAAGCCCTAATTGACAGCTGTCAAGCTAATGGGAGAAATGGCAGCTGATTCTGGAAAATTCTGTTTTCCAGACGGATATTCAGGGGAATCTATCAGGCCTTTTTATATTTATGTCCCTTTTTCTTTTTTTTTTCTTTTTCTTTTTTTTGTTGCATTGTTCCACACACTTTGCCCAAAAAAAAAAAAAAGGACAAAAAAAAAAGAAAAAGCAGAGGACAGCCATAACTAATCATTTTGTCAGCTTGCTGCTAGGAAGAATCTCTGTCCAACAGAGAAATATGTGGCAGGTTTGGAGGCAAATAACATACCAAAGGCTGACACTGCAAGTACCTTTATAGGTAGTCTACTTTATCGCTACATTTACTTTTGGGGTATGTATGTAGTTGCAAGCAATTCCCATAAATTAAAGCAAGCATTCAACTTCCTGAAGTCAGAGCTGCCTGGAAATCTGGCTGCACAACCTGCATGCCATCTTGCATCTGTATTTCTCTGGTGCACTCCCAGCCTTGCTCAGGAGGGCTAAGCCAGAACACTGAAGTCCCTGAAAAGTAGAAGCACTCCATATCTCTGAGAAATCAATTTAAGGTCTTTCAGTATTCATGCTGACCATGTGCATCTTTTGAATGTAAGCATGGAAGCTGTGAAGGGCCTAAAAAGTATGCAGCTATCTCTAGGGTTTAAAACATACTATAGAGAAAAAAAAAAATACCATGGGCCCATGTTAGTTTGGTTTTTTTCCAGAGGCTCAAAACTCAGTGCAGTTGTCTAGGTCTGAAAAATAAGAATGGCTTTTGGGTTTTGTTTTGGGTTTTTTTAGTTTGTTGGGTTTTTTTAAAGCAAATGAGCTCCCAACAAATTAGTGGCCAATCCCTTCTCTAGAGAGCTTTATGCATACATAACATACGTACTAAGTCCCTTCTGTCAGTAAGAAGTACATTTTCTTGATCTTTTAAATAGGTTTCTAAAAAAGCTGAGAGTGAAAGCTATAAATTAAGGGTAGATAATTACTGTTTGCATGAACAAGACTGGCCTCTATTAACACAGTATCTTAGCTCTCCTAGACAGCAGCCTCTAACCAGTAAATACTTTGTTCCTCCTGAATTAGACGATAGAAGTCTTTGGGGCAGCAATTCTGACTATCTTCTTGCTTTAACAGGTGAGGAATAAAATTGCCATCCCTGACTCTTCCTCCTAAATTTATCTATGATATTCACCTGAGTCTCAAAGCAAACAAACCAAAATTACCATTTTTACAGATTCTTGATTCTCAGAGACAGCTTTAGTCTTCCACAGTGTGGTGTTAACACTTGGGCTAGACATAAAGAATTTGTGCACCTGTCTATTATGTCTGCGAGCTCTGTGCTGCTGAGAGTTCTTTGTTGTTGTTATTCTACTCCAGACCATTAAAAGGGCCCTAATTCCTATGACATGATTATCCAGGTACCAAAGCCCATTTGTCACCTGCAGCAGAAAATTGAGTTAATGCACAACTAAAGGCAACCAGGACTGTGTAATATCAACTTGATTACATCAAACTAGCTGCAAACCTAATTCTGCTGGATGACACTGCGTGGAGCTTGTCATCTCCAATCATTAAAGCTGTCAGGAATCCATCAGGTTTACAGCTAATTAGGTGAACACTAATGAAGCTGGCAAAACAACTTTTCTTTTTTTATGGCTGAGCGGACCTTTCAGTTTGGAGAAAAAAATTCTCGAGTATTCTCAAGGTTGCTGGGGACTGGATTTCCTGAGTTACCAATCAGCAGACATCTTTAATTCCCCCCCAACACCACCTTTTTTTCTCTCTCAGTACCAAGCAATCAATTTGTCATCACTCTCAGTATGCCACAAAAGCAGTCATGAACCTTATAACTCACAGCTCTGAGGCCAAAAAAAAGGGGGAAAAAAAATAATCTAAGTTTCTTCTGTCTTAAAATAAAATGCCTCATACAGCTCACTTATTTATCTTCATGCACTTATCAACAGCATAAATGTTCTTGTTTTTTCACTCTTCTCAAATAAGTAGCCCTTCAGTCATTCTGCATCCCCCATATCCATTAGGCAGAGGCATTTTGATAAAGTAAAGCCAAAGCTAGTGTATGGGAAAGAATGAAAGCACTCACTCTGCCAACTTCTGATTGACCATTAAGCTATTGATGAATGTGCCTGTCAGGAGAGAGACAATTAAATCAAATATGAAACAAAGTCGTTTTGACGGGTCATTTTGATAGAGCAAAACCATTCTTCCATCTCCTATTAGTCCTGCAGTCAAGTTTTTGTAATGAATATTTCTTAACTAACCTGTTATTTCTTAGCTGTTTTTTAAGGTGTTAAAAAAGACCCTTCCCTTTACTACCATTAGAAAAAGTAACACTTCCAATGTGACCAATAAAATAGCATTTCAGTGGGAAGCAATTATACACAATACTAAATGTTTAATGCGGCTATCAAAAAGCTAAAAGTTTAAAGAGATTACACTTCTGCTCAATATGGAAGATAGATCACACATCACAGATGATTCACTTGAGAGAGGGAGAGACGGAGACTGGTGAAAAAAGATACCTCAGAACGTGCTTAGTGCAGAAACATTTTCTTCCAGTCTGTGAAGAGCCCAGCATACAGCACAGTCAAGTATGTCAAATACTTGGAAGAGCTAGATTTTGCAGCACTAAATTAATGTTACAAAACAGAATTTCCCAAGGATTAGGAAAAGTTCACCTTTTTAATTTATTTGGAAAGTGTTATTCGATGGCACAGGCCAGAAATGCAAAATATTATTGGGAAGTATTTGGCCACGATATTGTTTGCTAGATCATATCACTGCCACACTGCAAAACTTTCCAAACTTTCTAGCTGTTAGTATACGGAGTAAGACTGCTAGAAAGTCTACTCCTCTGTTTCAAAAGCACTGGATGAATGCATCTGTATGTCAGAGAAGAGAAGAAAGGAAATATGGACATAGTTATCTACAATTTGTATTACTCCCCGGATCCCTTGCTGTTTACTAAATTCAAACCACACCACTCTGAGAAGTTGTCAGACACTGTGAAAGCACTGTCACAGTTTGGAATGCCTGTTTTCTAACAACATCCTACCAAGCTGCAGGACTACTTGTTTCCAGTTGATATAAGCACAACTACAAATGCAATGCTACTGGAGCCTCTGGAAAACTTCTACACCTGGTGTCTGAATCCAGGGTCTTCCTCTGTGAAAGGCAAATTATGGCTGCTACATGCTGGTCCCTCAAATCCATCTCGAATCAAACCCAATCCTGTTCCTCCACCTCAGCTAGCCCCATGGAAGCCCTGGTCCATGTGGCTGTGTGGCACATCTCGCCAGGAGCCCCGAAGTTGTGCTGACAGAGAGTTGACAGGCCACGTGTGACGTCACCGAGTCTGGCGTTACCATGGCAAGTGATTTATTGATGTTTATCGGGAATGAATAGATCAAAGGCAGCCAGATGACAGGCGATCAATCAGCCATCAAATCAAGGATGGCAACAGGCCAAGGAAACCTTTTCCAGCCCACATATCCCCAAATAAGGATTACTGTAAAATTATGTGGGGCTTTTTTTTTTTTTTTACTGTTTTCTTTTCAATTTGGCTTTTCAAAAAAACACTGCTCAAGTTTAAAAGGACTTGACATTTCTGGCATAAGAAAACAAAACAAACAAACAAAAGACATCACCAGGACAAAGACTCATAAAGTATTTCTAAAAAGACAAAAAATAGGAAGAAATTGTAAAGGCACTATCAGAAACATTCACCAGTCATTTGACAATACACAGACCCCTTTTTTTTCCCCTTTGGTTTCCTTTGCAGCTTTTCATCTGGACTCATAAATAAGAAATCAGTAAGATTAACAGAAGAGGTTGCCAAAGAAAGTGACCAACTAGGTGGGTCTGTCTGTCCAGCAGAGACATCTCCAGTGAGGTACATGGGGAAGGAAGAGAAGGATTAAAAGTTGGGCAAAGGAACCAGTTCTGGGCTAGGATCATCAAATAACAGTGTGAACCTTTCAAATCACTTTGTCCTCACCACTTCATTCACAGCTTGCCATGTATATATATACATATCCTATCTCTTCTTACAGAAAAAATAATTTAAAAAAAATTAGTATTTTCACTGGTTTCACAAACCATTTGCCTGTGAGGGAAGGGGATGGAGAAGAACGAAGAGCACGAAGGAGAGAAGAAAAGTAGGTGCCAAAGTACGGGCTGAAACTAACAAAATTCGCCTCCTTCCCCCACCCCTGGAGTCACAGGGACCATACGTGTTCCTGTAGTCTGCGCCCGCACATACCCGCCTGGATTTCACAAAGTGTTGCCCCCAGAACTGAGCCGGGAGAAGGCAGAGTTAGGAATGAATCAAAGTGGGCACCAAAGTCGGGAAAGAGCTTTCCTGCGCTCTCACCCCTGCCACCCTGAGAGAAAAAAAAATAAAAATACCCCCCACCTCCCTACACAGCCACAGTGTTGTGCCTCCAGACCAAGAGCTGCTCTGCAAAATCCAGGGCATGCAGCGTGCGACCGCGGGGAGCGGGGCAGGGAGGGAGCCCGGTGCAGACCAATGGGTTCAGTCCGCTGCGAAGCGGTTATGAAAGAGCCGGAGGAAGGCGAGAGGAGAGGCGAACGGCCGGGGAAGGAAGACGGCTCTCGTACCTGCTGCGCGCCGGGGCGCTTGCTGCTTCCTCCTCGGCATGCTGAGCTCCTGCGGCCGCCGGCGCCGNTCCCGCCCCGGACAGCACCTTAACTCTTTGCGCATCGCACCGCCGGACCGCCCGCCTCCGGCCGGCCACGGCCACGGCGGCGAAGGCGAAAGGTCTGTCCAGGGCGGCGGCGGGGACGGGGCGCGCCCCCCCTTCTTGCCGCGCCCCCTATGCCGCCCAACTTCTCC
>VWZO01010557.1:145000-198152 GCA_013396975.1 Bucco capensis | reverse complement strand
TGAAGGATGCGGCTGGCTAGGGCCGGGGCTCCGCGTTGCGCTCCGCACCCAGCCCGACACCGCGCGCAGCTATGCTGCGCCGTGACCGACTGAACCGCGGAGGCCGGGGGATGGCTGAACCTGGGGTTCAGAGGGCTGCCGATCAAGCCGGCGGGCGCTGCGCAACATGGAGGATTTCTCCGAGCTCCGGAGCAGGAGAGGCTGAAACTTTGGGGGACTCCGCTGAGAGTGCGGGATCTGGCAACCCCAGCGGGCTTTGTTCTTGCTCGGCCGCACAGAGCGCGGGGAAGGTCAGCCTGACAGCAGGCGCTGACAAAACGCCCTGAAAACTACAGCAAAATAAAGGCGATAAGGCTCATTTAGTCATTTAAGTTTCGTAAAGTCTATTCTTAACTGTACGGGAGTTCCCTCCAAAGGCAAGGAATTATTCTGATCCTTCATTAGCTGGCTGCAGAGCATCCTAAGGAAAACGCTATGGCGGCCAATCGCTAATTTTTTAGGGGGGCTGTAAGTTGCAACAACTTTTTTCCTTTCCCCTGTCTGTCTCTAAATCTGCTCATCTTTCACTGCATTTATATGACTCCTAGCCCTGAGGATGCAGCGTAGTCTCCGTGCAGGGCATAGGGTGCGGAGCGGGGCCAGAGCTCTACCCGGCGGGTGAACTCCTGCCTGCCTTCGTCAGCTGGTGAGGCTCAGCTTAGTCCTCCCCACTTCGCTGTTACACTCACCTGTATGGATGTATTTGTGGATTTAGTGGTTTGTGTATTTTAACAGATTCCATAGTAGCGTTTTCCCTCTTGCAGAAGTACAGCCTGTGTGGAAGATGCTGGCGGGTTGCAACCTCGCAGCTGAACCGTATCACTAAACCAAACACTTGGGAGTAAGTGCCAGCCCTGTGGTCCGGTGAGCTCTATCTAACCACCCTGACTTACCTTTGCTGTTCGAAGGGTGGGCCACGAGCGCTGCAGTGGAGGGCAGTAGGTTTGTAACAGTGCACCAGCTCCAAACTGGGGGTGGGTCTGCAAGAAAAAAAAAATCAACTTTCTGTAAACAGTAGTTGGAGGAACTTTCTCAGTTCAGTTAGAAATAGTAACTCTGGGGTGTGTGAGAGAGAGGAAGAGGCAGCAGATATACTTGCACACAGACACATGCACTGCTCTTAACACATCCACAACTCTTAGTGCCAAAACTCTCAGGAAATTGTGGAATAATTTGGTTGTTAACTATATCCATTTTTTTAAGAAAAAAAAAATCTTCTAAACTTTCTATCAGATGAGTTACAGCGGGAAATGCAGATTCCTTCATGTGCATCAGCTTCTTTGGGGGTCACAGCCTATTTCAGAGCCTGAACCTGTAATTTTATTAAGTGTAACAATTACAAACATAATGCATAAAATCGATGACTGTACAGACTCCATCTACAAAGACTCAGCACACAATGCTCAGCTCTAAGCTAGCTCTTCCTGGCAGTTTTAAACCAAGGTACCAATTATTTATAAGTCATATAATTAGATATCCACCACTCCTGAATTTTCCATCAGCTAAGAATGTTTTATATTTCAGCAGTGTACACCTTTTGATGCCCTTCTTTCTTGTGTATTTGCACTGCTCATTTAATTCTCCTACATGAAAACTCCAGCAGTTTCCCAGGAATCCCCTCCCACCACCCAAGTGTGAGTGGAGGCAGTGGGCTGAGATGAGACCAGGAACACTGAAATTAAAGCTTGGCTGTGGGAACAGCCAGGTTGGATCAGTAAGGAAGTTTATTAAACTTGGACCATCTCCCTCTTAGAAACTACCGTGGTTCAGGCTTTAACCTTTTTCTCTCCTGTGCAGTGTGTTGATCTTTAGCCACTTGTTCATTGCAAAACAAGGAAGGGAGAAGCATGCGTCGAGGTCCCCATGCGCGTGTGTAGCTGCTCTCGGAGGCTCATTTGTTATCACTGGCTGATTGCTTTTCCGGGGGGTCAAACCCGATGTACGAACCGCTCCGTCCCTGGGCACTCGCCCCTCGCCCCGACCCGGCTCCGCGGGCGCCTGCGACCCTTCAGCCGGGGCAGAGGAGCCAGCGGGGACCCAGCGGCTCCTCCCCAGCCTAGTGTCCCCCGGACACGCAGGAAGGGCTGAGCATTGGCGAGCTGGGGCCTTTCGAGGCACCGGCTGCAAGGCACCGAGGAGCGAACTGTCGAGGGAGGAGGTGGCACGCCTGGGGCTGGGCCGGCGGGGGCCGGGCTCCCGGCGGCGGAGGGGGTGGGTTCGGCAAGCCCAGGCAGAAAGCGCGAGGCAGGGCGGCCGGGCGCCTCACCAGGCAGCGGCTCTTTCAGGATAGCCCCCGCGCCTCGCACGGACGGAGCCGTGGTCTCCGGGAGAACCGCGGAAGCATCGCCCGGGACCGGGTGCGGCGAGCGCGGCAGCCTGCTCCGGACACCCGCCAGGCGTCCGCCGGCTGCCACCGCTGCCCTCTGTCCCGGGGAAAAACCTCTCCTCCTTCCTAGCGCCTCCGTAGCACCCCGTCGAAATGCATAAAGTGGGCTAAAAGTACCTCGATTTCTCCCGGTGAAGATCAAAGCAGAAAGAGTTGTCATTAAGGCTGGGCTAGATGAATGTGGATCTGACAAGTTTGTTTAAAAACACCACTGCCCACGACCGAAAACGATACTGCATTTCTGTAAAATACATAGCGTTGTCAATAACCATTATAACAGCAATAATAATCTAAGCACAAAGACATTCTGTAATATCTACATAACTTTTTTTAGAGCAAAATTATTTTAAAATGCCTATAAATTCCCAAACCTCCTGAATACAAATGAATAAAAGTTTTTTCTTCGGGCTAAAATCTTTGCTTGAATGTAAATTGTTTGGGTAAGTGAATTTACACAGCAGCAAAGTTTGTTTGTCTTAGTGCAGTAGCTTTGCTTTAACGAACCAGATGTTTTGTCTGTAAATTGTCCAGAGGACTTTTACAATTCTGACATGTAATAAGCCCCAGAAAATCAGAACTGGAATAGCGGAGTCCTTGCGATCAGGACCAGACATTTCAGAAAGAGCACGGGAAAAAGAGATAGGAAAGTGTAAGCACGTCCAATGTCTTTAATATTTTGAAGTATCTCTTTTAAGATGTAGGTAATCTTGTCCGAATCGATTCGCTTCCGTCTGGAATTAAACCACCTAACCCCAGATATCAGAAACGCATCTCCCCCAAAACCCACTGTGGTTGGGGAAACTTTGGCTCAGGAAACTGCAGGGCTCTGCGAGAAAGCACCCGGTGCAGCTCAACTCCGCCGCTGCAGCCGCCGGGGGAGCAGCGCGACCCGACCCGCACCGGCCCCGCAGCGCTCCGCTCCGGGCGGTGGCGGAGCTCTCGGCGGGCGCTCCTCCCGTTCCTCCGTCCATCCGTCCCTCCACGCGGCTCCAGGCCGCAGCCGCTTCTCTCCCGCGGGACTCCCGAGAGTCGCAGCCCCCCCAGCCCCACGCCGGCTGCCAACAAGTTCCTGAATTCAACTTGGGCGGCGAGAGCCGCTCCCCGGGCCCGGCTCTGCCCGGATGTTTCTGCGCACCCCCGCAGAGAGCGCGGTGTGGGGTTAAAGGTTCTGCCGCTTTCCGCGGTACCGCTCAGCCGGGGACGGGATGCGGCCCGCGAGCTGTCCGGGCTACCCAGCGCCCGCCCCGAGCCTCCACCGCCACGCTCCCTCCTCACTTGCCGCTCTCCCAGGGGCTGCACTTTTTTGGAGACGATGCGTGCTAAAATAAGATCTATCGTCGTGATTCAGTCCCGCTGAATTATCACTTTATTTCCCCTCCCTTGAAAGGATTTAGGGTCTCTGAAGAAACAATCGGCCGCTGCTTTGAAGGACATAAGCGATACCATTCAGAGCTACCGTAGCGTAATGTATTCACTTGGGCAGTAGGAAAATCTTTTATGAAAAATAGTTACAGATCCTGGAACTCCCCCATATGTGAAAACAAAAGCTATTGTGTTAGCAGAAGGGGTTTAGCTAATTTTACCTATACAAAGTTTTACTAGCTGCAGGCTTTGGGAACGCCTCTGGAGAGTACCAGTGATCCTCAGAGCTGGCTAATTCGAAGGATCTAGGAGAAGGGGAAGGGATTCCCCTCTTGTTTCCCACATCACCCCTAAGTTCTCCCCACGCAGCTAATACAGCTGGTCCTCTGCTGACTGCCTGCGATTTAACGGAATAAAGATTTTGTTGTGCATAGACACACTTTTCCTGAAAAAAAAAAAATCTATTAAGTAAGAAGTTGATAAAGCCTAACCCCGAGCAAAATCCTTCTTTCTTTTCACAGAAACTTATTTCCCAGACGTTTTTGTTCACTGATTGGCATATAGTGCTCGCACTAAGATATGCAAGTTTCTCTTTAAAAAAGTTCTCTATGTGTTTGTAACACACTTTCCCGGCTGGGGCACATTCCGAGCCCCACTGCTTTAACTACCCTACAGCCGAGGGAAGAGGAAGGCGACAGCCTGTCCCGCCTTCCCCAAGGAGCGCTGCCTGCTCCGAAAGGCGTTCAGTGCCCCGAGGGGACGCGCACCGTACGGAGGGTCACAGCCGGCTCAGGTCCCGCTGCGGGGAATGCGGCCCTGCCTCCGGGCCTGCCTCCCGCCGGCAGCCCCCGCGCCGGGACGCGCCTCTTTGATCGGGGCAGTGAGACTGTGCAGGCCAGTAGGCCACGGTGTGGCACGAGGCCAGCGGGCGTTTAAAGACGACACCGAGGGGCTGCCGGGCCGTAAATCCTCGTTCTCCAGCGCGCCCAGCAACTACTGTTTAGAAGGGGCTCTGTTAAATTTATTACGTACGAAGAGCACTGGACGCGACTGATGCAGCCAGTGCGCAGGGCTCTGAACTGTTCTTCCTCGCGTCTCCGCGGGGCTCCCTACTCGCGGCCCGACCAGGCACCCTCGGCTCTCACCCCTTCGCCAAGAAAAATTAATACAAATAAAAGGTCGCTGTCCGGACGCAGCCGCCCTGAGAGGCCGCGGCCCCCCGGGGAGGCCGCGCAGCGGACGCGGCCAGCTGCGGGCAGCCCTGGGGGAACGCTGGTGTTTGGGGCCTCAGGACACGCTATAGGGTGGGCCTGCCCTGGGCAGCCCGAGCCGCGCACTCGTTCCCCTGCCCCGCGGCCCGTCTGCGAGCAGGGCGGTGCTGCCCGGGTGGGTTTGTGCTGCCGGGGAAGGAGCGGTATCGCGGATCTCTCCCACTAGTGACTAGAGGCTGCACCATCCAGGTGAGGTGAAATGTGGAAACTAAGAAAATCTGACACCATCATTGATTCCCCCTCTTTGTTCTCTGTCATCTGTACACAATGGAGAAAAAGAAGTGTGACTTTAAAGTTGCAATTAACCAGCTTTAGAGCAGATTTCTTTCATTGGGTATTTATTCCTACCAAAACTCATTTGTTCACTGAAGAAGCACGTAAAATACTTTATAACCTTCTGTAATAAGAGTTGCTTAAATTATGACTGGATGTGCCTAAACAGTCATCTTACAGTTTCCCACTGATTTTGGTCAGGTCTTCAAAGAATGACCATGTTTTCCCCATAATGTTTTAAAAGTATTAAACTTCCCTTCAAACATTCTTTAACCTTTACTGTTTTGTAACTTGATGAAAAGGTCACTTTGTTCAGAGTGGATGCATCTGCTCCATAATTGTTCTAATATCAGGCAGAGCTCCATCCTAACACTAAATTCTTTTATGAGGATTTTTTTTCTTCGTGTACTGTTAAAACAATTACTCATGGTAACCTTAAAGGTAAAGAGCTATAGACCAAAGGATGCTCACACTTTATTTAGTTTCACCAACTTCGTATGTTCAGAGCTGTATTCAGCAGATGACATTAGCTAAGCTCTGAGAAGAACGACCTCTTCCCACTTGTGGGGGCCTGAGGTAGAACAGGAACAGAATAAATATCTGAATGTATAGACTGAGCTGCATAACAAAGTAGCACAAAATACCTAGTAGTACTACTCTGAACCAGTCACAAGTCTGATCCAAGTATCTAAAAGTACTTTACAAAGAGTTATGTCAGAAAGCTGAGACATGGATAGGTTAAGACCTAAAAGCAGAGCAATTCTGGAGGTCCAGAGACTATTGGACATTGAGATCTCAAGAATCAGACTCAAAAAGCATTATGGTGGTGAAAACATTGCAAATCTAATTATATTTTAGACTACTTGCTGAGAAGGCAACAAAAGCTTCTCAGCACATGTAAGTTAATATTATTGGGAGCAATAATATTTTGAGTCTGCATATTTAGCCAGTTTTGGTACAGAGAACCTGCATTTGTTCTCATATAGAAGATTAGGAGATAAAGACATTCATTGCCATTCATGGGCTAAGAATGTGGTCCCAGCTGTGTGGGCAAACATCACCTATTTCTGACACTAGTAGCTGCTTTGCAAGAAGAGTGGTGATACCTGACTGTGTGTTGGAGATTAGAGAGAGAACCTTAAATTGATGCCACTAATCCCTCTAAAATACCACAAGATTTTCTAATCCTTACAGAATTCAAACATCCAGAGAATATGTTTAATTAAAATTTGACTATACATTTTTTTTAAAAGATTTTCTTAAAAAAACCCAACCCAAACCCTAAAGAAATCAGCTAATTATATTGCTTAGTATTCTAATAGGCCTTTTTTTTTTTTTTTAATAACACACTTTTTAAAGCCAGGCCAGTCCCTTGAGGACCAGTTCCTCATTTATAAGAAGGCCCCCAATGGGAGTTAAAAAGAGGCTATTTTATAAGAAGAAAATATATTCTGAAAGAGGAGCCATGCAAAGATAACCCTGCATCACATCTATCAGTATGGAGGCTGGAATATGCATTCCAATGATGCAAATCTTCCCCTGCAATAATTTGCTCGTTAGTGTTAACAAAAGTACAGATACTGATGTCTATGTGTTTGTTCTTGTATTTTCCATCACGGTAATGGTTTTAACTAAAACTATTTTTTAAAATTTGCTTTATTTAATAAATTTAAAGGTCACTCCTCTTCCTTTCCATATGCAAATCCTATTAATAGTAGAGGTTTGATATTAATGGGAGTTAATAGAGTAGATACCCTCTTCACACAGAAACCCCAAAACAGAACAAAATAATCTCAAGATTATTTCACTAAATTTGATGCTTCTTTCTCCACTTTGATTAACCAAGTATCAGGGCAACAGTACCTTGAAAATAGGAGTGACAGCCAGAGGAGGGAACGAGATGTGAAAGGACACATAGGGCCTTCCATTTCCAGACACAGGCCCTGGGGAAATGACACATCCCCACAGCAGCTGAATCTACTACTACCACCACTACTACTACTACTGCCGCCGCCACCATCAACATTTCCTCCTCCTCACCAGCCACTTACCCTGCAGGAGCCAGGCCAGATGCAAGGTGCCACCACCAAAAAACACTTCTCCATCCTCCTACAGAGGGAACAAGCAACTTCTGCCCCTTTCAGAGGCTAACAGTGTCCACCTGGAAGACCACAGCAGCTACTCAGAGGAAAACAGGAGCTGCTGGAGTTGATAAGGAGTAAATAAAGTTACTGCCTCTCCCTGTTTCTGTCAGTTTGGAAGTTCTAAACTTCACTGTCTTTCTATCTATATTTGCTGTAGTAGGACTTGCAGAGTTTTAGATAGTACTTTTTTTTTTTTAAACTACAGCTGTTGGTGTTAAATAACAACATTTAAGTGCCTATGGAGGGGGAGATGGGAGAAGAATAAACTTATTGCTTTCATCTGCAGTCCCTGTAGGAAAGTGCTCCTTGTGCTAATGAGTGAGGAACAACCCTGTCTAGCCTAACTTATGCAATAAAACTATCTGCAGTGTTTTGTAAGCAGATGAATCCAGACACCAAACAGCAAAGCATCATTAGTCCAGAGCAGCTTTTTCCTTGGTGAGGAATAAAACATACCTCATGCAGCCCCTGGCAAGGCCAGCCCAAGCACAGCTCCTGTGGATAGGCTTCTATTTCATTAAGGGCAAGCCAAAGTAATGTGATTAAAAGAGGTGGAGAAAGGGATGAATCATGGACCACAAATTGATGTTAATTTACCTCAGGCCTAAGCATACTAACCTGTTCCCTCTGACACCAGGGAACCTTGCAAGGACACCCATCTTCACTGCAGCCTCCTAGTAGCTGTCACTCCTGAGCTGAAAAAGTTTTACCAAATACCTTTTCTCAGCCTGCACATAGCAGGTGATGTTAGTTCACTACACTCCCAAACAGTGTAAGGCCTTTCACAGTCACATTTTAGAGTATCTCAGTGTCCCTCCCAAAACTCATAACACCTTAGGTTCTTTAGGAAAGAAATTTGTTTCCTTAAATTGAATTTGCTTTTTCACTGTTTACACCAAAGGGATTTTTTCTCCCTTTAATTCCTGAACCTGGAAGCTGGTTTTATCCTTTGACAAGGTTCTGTACCAAAACTAAACCTATTCCTGGGAGCTGTGGACAGAGCCCTGCAATGCTTTTAGTCTGCCCAGTCTCTGAGCTGCAGGACAGGAGTGACAGCAAGGACCAGCAGAAATGTGCCCCTAAGATAGAGCTGCTGCTTTAATGGGTGTATACATTGACCAAATCCTTTTTGCTCTGCTTGGCTGGTGGGATGTTGGAAAGCCCCTCTGAAACAGCAACTGTGGGCAGCAGCAGTCCTTGTGATACACACAGCAGCTTCCATCTCTCAGAGATACTGTTTCTGGCTCTTTGCAGTCTAGAGCTGATAGTATCATATCATACTGTGGCTTACATTAAGGTCACCTTTTCTTTCACAGTCTTGATGTGGCAAGGGAAGGGCTTCAGGGTAGGAAGCAGGCTGAGATAAAAGGCATCACATTTCTGAGGAAGCTAGGGCCCTGTTCTCAAGCCTGGAGTTTGGATAATAGGCTGATACACTCTGAAAACTCCCACTGGCTTCTATGCAAAGAGGAAAGCATAGAATTAGGTCTGATATTTGGAATGCACGACAAAACAAGACTTATACTGCTTATGTTTTGGGGACGTGGCTGCTGATTGCTACAAGCATTCTGTTTCCAGCCAAACAGCAAAACTCTATAATTGTCCAGGTAAGTCACAGGCTTGAAGATTTTGCATTTTTATGAAATGTTATGTATAAATTACTTCCACAAACAGGAGCCTGAACTCAATGGAACAGAACTCTTGTCTGCTATAGCAAATCTGGTGTTCCCAGATTCAAATCTGCTACAGGCATTCTGGATCTTAATTAATACATTTTTTCATATGTATGAGCATTTCATGGTTTGTTGTTTTTCTTTCCACACTGCATCTTTAGTTTAAACAAAGTATATTCTCTGTATTATTCTCCAGAGCAATTCAATAAATATCACAGACTGTATAGATCTGGTAGCCTTTCCACTAAACAACAGAGCAGTCATGCTTCACAGAAAAGGGATAACATCCTAAAGTGCAGCTGATAAGAGCAACAATTTACAAAGCAAGAGATCTGTTATGCAGTGAAAGCTTTATTACCATGACTTGATGTTACATCTACAACACATAAGGGTTAATCATTGCAGCAGTTTGCAGCTGGTTTGTGCTCTCAGGGGAGTCATAGCAATAGACTTCTGCGTGTAAGACAAGGTCAGTGTTGCTCTCCCGGGGTCAGCAGGCCACGTGATAACACAGCTCTGAAACTTTGGCTCCAAGGAGACACAGGTGCCAAACCCATTTTGTGGTCTCTTGCAGAGTGCTCCATGTGGTTTTTATTCTCCTCAATAAAAACACATACATAGTTCTCTGGTACAGAGTTGGCTGGTGAGTTTTCTGAGGCAGCAGTGGGTGTGTGAGTTTGCTGGGTACAGGTAACATTTCACGGGAGATTTATTCTTAGTGGACTGAGAGAACAGATCAGTCATTGCTGAGTTTAAGGGCCAAATCCTGCTTAATTTTTTCAGTCTCATGGTATAAAATGCTCACATAAGTAAAGTGAGCGAATTGGACTTTAACATTTTATTAATATTTATCTTCTACTGCTACAAGACACAACAATAATCAAATAAGAAAAACTCCTTTAATCCTCAAATGCAGCTTTAATCTTCAAATTGCTTAGCTTATCAGAGGAGTAACATTTATTTTCAAAGACAGGCTGCTCGGAATGATCAGCTGAAATAGAAACCTGTAAGTGAAAGGATGTAAGTTTATTGGGCAGTGTTGTCTATATTTATAGTTTTTGCCCAACCCATATTTCTGTTTTTATATGCATGTGTCAAAACTTAATATATGGCAAACTTCACAAACAGTTTTAAGAGATCCTAAAATATAAGAAAATCAATAAATGATGTTCTGGCATAAATGTTTCTGTAGCTGAGGGTGGTCAGGTTCAAAGGGCAACATCTGACCATTTCTCTTTCCCACCCTGCTGTGGAGTAAGACCCTCCCCTCAACTTCAAATCACTGGGGAGAGGGTAATTTAAGCTATACTTGATGTACCCTATACATCACTGTCTTCAGGACCAGGTTTAAAATTAAACTCTGATGTACAAAGTTAAACAAAAATGAGATAAAAATTGGCAGGGGTTGAAGAGGGTCAAAGTAGTCAAAACACAAGGTAGACTATTGCTTCTTTTGATTTATGTTATTCTGTACACTAAAAAAAATAAAATTATAGCTCTCATGGAGAGTTTTTTCATTGAGAACAACGCATTTCTAATTTGTTTTCTATAGACTTTACAGGGCATTTGCTCTGGGAGATGGAAACTTTATTTATTTATTTTGGCAGGGGCAGAATATCACCAACTGTTGGCAGAATATTCAAATTATCATTAGATGCAACCTTTGTCACTCAACAGCAAGTGAAAGGGAATAGTATTTCACCTTCCATTAGTGGTTATCTTATAATGCACACACATCTATAACCTTACACAGGTGTAGAGTTTTGTTTTCAGGCAACTCTTTTAAACACAATGTACTATAGTTACATTTGGTAAAAAAAAAGACTTTAGTGAATGTTTCCCTTTGCATGTTATACATGAACACAACGCAGTTACCCTCCAGAAATTCAGTACAGGAAAGGCGCCAAACAGCAGATTCTTTTGAAACCAATTCAAGAAAATCCTTGCAGGAAGTTAATTTTTTATGATGTAGTCAACTTTTCCACATATTGCCACTTACATGGTTAGTGTGTGGACTGCAGGCAAAATAATTTGGAATTGTAATCTTTATTTTCTATAATATGATAATGAAATCAACTACTATCCACTGGAATCAAATGAATTTCTCTGTGCTACTCCAGTGGGAGGAATAAAAGGGTTCTACTGCCAGGCTAATGGGAAAATGAAGAAAAATCAAGTCCTTGAATGGCTAGCAAATAAAAAAATGCTTATTTTAAACATAATGGTGAACATATGCAGAATCTCAAAATCTTTTAAAAACTGATTAAGAAAGCTTTTTCCAAAGGCTTTTAGTTCTCGTATGAGAAAGTCCTATTGACTTCATATGGATTACAGCCAGCTGAAGTTGGGCATTTCTTGGACTATATGAGGACATTGGGCAGCAAAGGCATCTCAACTCTGAAGATGCCTGAACTTCATTTTAAATCCATCAGGAGAAAAAATTATGCTGTCCGGATAACTATATATAAAAAAAGGTTTTAATAACACTATTTCATTAATATTGATAATTATGGTTCTTTGTTGTTAATTTAGTGAAGACCTGTTTGTCATTTAATATGTAGATTTTAGTCTTTCACCAAAAGTCTGAGCTTGTGTACAATGCACTTTACATGTGTGATTTTATCAGACTGGCCTGCATATATGCCTTTAATATAGATAATTTAGGAAATTATTTATGTACCAATTAACAAAGGCAATTACTCATGAACACCTGCTTGAAAAGCTGGGAGTGCAGTAGGTATACAAACAGAAAATTGCTTTAACAGATACAGCAAGCAAAGACAAGGATCAAGTGTTCTAATGGACACTTCTCCCTCTGGATCTAACAGCTGGGCAATATTTTTGGTATTACTGATAAGGACAGTTTCATCTATATATTCCCCCCCCCCCCTAAAAAAATCCAACCAAACAAAAAGACCCCAAAGAAACAAACAAAAAACCCCAAACCTAACCAAAATCCCACAATGTTTTGGTGTCCCATGGAAGACTACTCATGTGCTCTGGAGCTACAGCTGATCACACGTAACAAAGAGCAGAGCAAAGAGCTAGTGGGCTGGGAAATTATGATCCAAGATTTTGTACATCCACTGCACTTCAGGAATCAGGAGAAATATGAATTAAGGAGATGGTTGCAAAAGTCACAAAGAATTGCTTCAGTATTCACAAAAGATGTAAACGATATGAGAGCTATAGGATCTTACAGTGAAGGCTCAGAGAGAATATAGAAGCCACTCACATTAGTAGTGACTCAGAAATCAGATAAAACCAAAAATATATGAAACATTTAAAAAGAGATAGTATCAGTTGTAAGAAATATATGTAATAAAGTATATATGTAAATATATGCTTAACATGAATGTTTTCTTTTGCTGATTTATCCATGCAGTAATTATGAATTCTTCCCTAGGAGAGGTGAGTGATGTAGAAAATAAACTGATTGATTCCTTCTTGCACCAAATAGTTGATTATGGGTAACTGATTGGTTTTACAGACGTTATACTAAGTGTGTTAGTGTATACAGTCATCCAAGACTAAGATGCATCAAGAGTGCCTAAGAGTGCTTGCTCAGTAAGGGCCTAATTCAGAGCTCATCAAAATGGAAAGATTTCCACTGGCTGCACAGGGTTCTGAATTAGGCTTTTTCCATAATGCAAGGGAGAGTTCAGTGCAGTTTTTCTCTGCTGTCCCATGTTGTTCATTCATAGTGCATAGTATTTTTCTAGAGTGCAATTTAACCATCAGCATGTGCAAAATCTCTGAACCATTTATTCATTAATGACATTTCTGCAGTTCCTTTTTTTACCAAGAAAAGCAGTCTTACCAGAGCTTTCTTCTGAGTGTGTTCAGGTTCACATTACCTTGCTCAAGCACTTGCAAAGGCACCGTGCTCTGAGCAATAGTAAAGAACCCAGTCTATAATTTAATAACACCCATCTGAGTAATCAGTATTCACTCAATGAAACTCAGAGTGTGCAGAGGTCCAGTCAAAGGCCTAAGCACCATTTAAGTCCAGCTTAGTCCTCAAGGCACCTCTGAACTGAATTGGGCCTCATTTTATTAAATTATAATAGAAAGACTGCCATGTCAAGTATACTGATGCTGAAAGACCCAACCTCACAAGACCTCACACAGATAAGTAATCATCACTTATGCTAATAGCACATTTGACTTCCGTGGGATGACACATGAGGATGGACTACTTACTTGACTAAGATTAGTAATAACCAGCATGTTACACAGAACAAATGACTTAGAAATATCCAGCTGCAGCAAAGTGCTGACTCCCATCAGTGGGTGTTGTGAGGGTGAATGAAGGGCAGGATGTGATCCTTAGAAACCTCACTGAATACTACTATTGAATTGGTGACAGTTTTGCACATTTCTAACCTATAATAAACCTCAGCTTTGCCTCCTCAGTGACACGTTTCTCTCCACTCTTTTCTGCTCTGCTTTTCTTTTCTTTTGCCATAATCCAACAATCCATTTTTATAATTTTTGGTTTTACTCTTTACTCTTTAGTTTTTACTCTTTTACTCTTTCTTCTTCAATGTTTGCAAATTAATTTTGTGTTTTGAGAAGGTATTTAAGCAACAACCACAGAGCCACAAGTGCTCCTATTTAACTGCAAAGCAGACTAGTTGGTAGCATCTCTACATTGCCCTGCCAGTGTTCCTCCCCTCTGCTCTGCTGGGATCAGTGCAGTCTCCATGCTCATTTAGTCTTTGGCTTCTCCCTTCAAAGCTGACACTAAGGGCATCACACAGGGTGTACCATTCCAGCGATTTTGTCTGATGAAATGCTGAACTGCTATGCCTCTGTTTAATAAAATCTTGTTTCATACAGGTCACAGAAACAATCAGACTTTGGCCCTTACACTCTCTAATGCCTTTGAACCAGCACTCTACATAGGGAAATATCTTTATGTCTAATCTGACTCAGTTTCGCTTATTTGTTCTTTAATTCCTTGTGGTCCAGTTTTTATTCCCAATTTTGTTTCCAGTAATTTAAAAAGTATTTCATTGCAATTAAGTAGAGTTGCCTCCCTGGGCTTCCTATCCTGATCAGACTTCTAAAACTGTAGGGGTTTTGTTTGTTTGTTTGTTTTTCTTTTAGCACCAGCTGGAGAAGCTTTTTTTGAAAGTAATGCAGTAGCAACCACTGATGACTGACTTCTAGGGACTATATGAATCTAGAATTAATTTGTTCCTGAGACCTGGAGAAACCATGAATGGAGAAATATGTTTCTGGTAAATGCATAGTAACTGGTATAAATATTGTATCAAACACAAAACCCCCAAATACTATAGCTTTTTTAAAAAGGGATGCTTAAATCCAGTTCTGCTTAACCTGTTCTGCAGAGAACTGCATGAACATCACAAATTCAAAGAACATAAGCATTATAAGCATTAGTAGTATTCTTAAATGAGTATTTTCCTGTTTCTTGGGGGCTTCTAGCTCAGCTGTAATGATTGCTCTGTGTGTGTGCCTGTGTGTTTTGCCAATCACAGAAGTGAAATAAAAATGCCCTAATTTCTGCAACTTTGCTTTCATTGCACTATAAAGCACTAAAAGCAGAAAGAGTTTCCTGAAGAACTCCTCCATAACAGGCCCTTGAACAAGATGACTGTTTCTAATAAGCAACAGCTGTCGTTGTGGTTTTGCTAGTCAAATGATTCATGTCTTTTGCTCAGAAATGATAAGTGGAACAAATGTTTACTTAGATATGTAACAGAGGAACAATTGAAAAATAGTAGACTGTCAAATAGAAATATTTTCCTGTTATCTGATCCTTTACAATTAGTCTGAACTGGTTTTTAGTCAAAAGGCAATGTAATAATGGTGCAGTTAGACTAGGAAAGAGTTTAGCTCACAGAGTTCTGCAAATGACATTCAGCAGGCTGGTTTGCAGATGCCTGCAGTAGCCTGGCAGATTTGTGGGGGACACAAGCACCTCTGTGCAAACTGCTATCCCCACCCTCATTCCTGGCAGTCTCTCCTCCTATCTTTAGTCATCTTTGAAAGGAAGACAGTGAACTTACTATTTCCACTTGTTTCTGTTGTGTCTTTAGGGAATACCAAAGCGCTTCTCTGCTGCTTGGTCTTGACTGAAATCCCTCTGTTGGCCACTGCTTCCTCAGGATTTTACAGAGCCTTCTGGGAGGAGCAGATTAAATGAGGAAAAGTATGCTAATGCAGGAGATTCCAGGCTCTGTTCAAGGACAAAAAGATTACGTTACCCTTCAGATGCTGGGAAGGAGAACCTAACAGACTCTTGATGTCTCTCTGCTGAGCATGGAAGCTGCTGCAGTCAGAGAGATTTGACACCACTGGGGCATCAGGGGGCTAGAGGTAAATTTTTGTTAAGTGCTAGAGGAAGTACTGGTAGACTAACTTTTATGAGCCTAAGAAGACAGCATCCAAAAAATGGTGTCTTCTGCCTTGGGGAGGGGGTGGTAGGCTGAGAGACAAACAAATATGGAGAAGGCCAAGAGAGCCTCAGGATGCGCAGTGTGCAAATGATACCAGTGTACCTCTGTAACTTACTTGAACTTGGATGGATGCTTGCTGGTAGAATAGAGCTTAAATCCACCTTTATTTTGCATAGATTCTGGACTTCATTGCTTTCCCAGTACTGTCTCTTCAGTATCGCTGTTAGACACTGCACTGTCTTGTATGGAAAGATTGTCAGAGCTTCAGTTTTTCCATATGTAAAATGGGGGTAACATTTCCTTTCTCCCAGCCTTTATTTAGCTTACAAGGCTCCTGGGATCAGAACTCTTTTATTGTGTGTTTCTGTATTGTCTCATACAACAAGACCCTGATCTTAGTTGAAGACTGTAAGTATCACTGAAATATGAATAGATAATAATAAAAAGATTATTTTGACACAAAATGGAATTTTATATTCTGGAGAGTGAAATAAAATATGTACTAAAGTCTACTAAAGTGTAACCGTGAGATCAAATGATAAAATTCTTCTGGCAACAAAGAGTAGACACGAATTTGTGAGATTAAACTGAACTAATGCAACGGAGGCTTCTTCTGGTAGTTTATTCATAGAAAGTATATGAAAAAAAGTGAGATGATCAAATTACCCTCACAGCATGGATTTTGACATGGATGTAGACTAACCAAGTCACTGGAGGACTGAGCAGGTGCGTTGTTCTAATTATACCCTCCGTCTTGTGAGGAAGGAGCAAACTTCCAGGTTGCTTCCCTGGTGGAGATAAGGTGTTATCAGCCATCAGCAAATGAGAGGGGAGAACAAGGACAAGGCACCTGATGGGAGAAAAAGCAGGAAAGGAGGAAGCAAAGAGAGTATATTCATAATGCTACTCATCTTTTAAAAATGCATACACCTATCTACTCTGAGCCTTTTGGATGCCACTTCTAGTACTCATTACTTGTGTCTCTCAGTAACCCTTATGGTGAGGCACACAAAATTCTTTTTTAACATTTTCTCTTTAATGGTCTTCTAGTGAGATATCTGGCTAAATGTAATGATTTATTTGTTTATTAATTAATCAACAACAGGCACACTAGGAGTTACAATCTAAACAGTCCCCCACACAGGTTTTTATCACCGTATACTATATCCCCGGGGAAATACACATCTTTTTTTCGGGAGCATAAATGGACATTTCTATAAATTGCAACTACTTGGGTGCATGTAATATGCAATATTATTCATCTTTGTATTCCAGGTGAATCCAGACTAGACTACCAGCCTCTAGGGGAGTCTGCTTCATATAATTATCAGTATTCAAAGAATGATTGTAGATGTTGTAGCTTAACAGCAGGTGAATGGTCCTTATCTGAATATTAAATAAAGTGCAACTGGATTTCTAGGTTATCTCTGGCTAAATGTTTGCAAAGTCATTAGTGAAAGCATGCAGCTGTAATCCCAGCCACTCTTCTTCTTACAAAGGATTTCCACTTTTGTTTTTAATTCCTTTACAGGATGAATTGTTCATCTCCCTTTCCCATACACACCAGCTTGTCCCTTGGTTGGACTGCCAGAAACATCAAGGAGACTGCCTTGTAAGTAGTACCTACACACTGGTTTTTTTTTTATCCTAAACAACAAAAGAAACCTAGGGAAGAATGACAAAGAGAAAGATTTATTATTTCCTCTAAGGACTATCACAGCTCTGAGTGTTGGGAAAAGGCTCTTTAGTAAACTGTTCCTTTGTCCTCCCAAGTTCTGGGAACTTGATATTTGTTTTCCTTATTGCATGATCTGAGTGAAGTTTTATGTATTTATTTAGAGTAAACCTTTTACTACTGTTTTAAATTGGGGGATTTAATGTACTTGAACACTGTTTTAGTAGCTTGATGGTGAATATAGTACATAGTAGTTATGAGAAAATTAATAGCAACAAAGAAAAAGAACAAAACTATCCCCTGCTGAGCAGAAGGGAACAGACCAGAACCATCACAGGAAAATTACTGGAGATAAACGAAGAACAATCACTGGAAATAAAGGAAGAAGGATTACTGTGGGACTATATAACATAAGATTTTGAGGCACAACTCATGTTTCAGTCCCTAGCTGTAAAAAGCACAGTGATCCTGCTAGAGAGCCATTTTGAAGAGGAATTTTCAAGATGGACATACTTTACAACATGGTAGCTAGGTTAGGACGTCAGCCATAACCTTTGCCAAGCACCACAAAACCTTTACATTCTCTAAAACCTGAACCATCAGTGGCAAAGCATTTTATTACAATAACTGTAAATACTTTTAGTTGACTATAAAAATAATTTAATATTAAGTGGAATATTATGTGGTTGAATGTTAAAAAAAATACACCCTTCCCCCAAACGAAGCGATCATTACAGAAAGACTTTTACTATTTATTTTTACATGGATTACCATTTATTTTGAGCTGTAACATAACGCTGAGTTTTCAGCAAGACATAGGCTATCACCTCTAGTTTTCAAGCACTTTACCTCTTATTGCTGCTGTTTCAGGCTTCTGCAAACTCAGGCAGATGTTTCTACACCTGTCTGTAAGGCTTTCTGCTCATCTTTTCAGAAATGCAGAGGAAAATCATTTATTCAAAAAGGGAGGAAGGAAGAATGCTGAGCACAATTTCATGTTTAGTTCTGAATTATCCAGCAAGCCATGCAGTCTCAGGGACTAGGGAATACAAGGGACTCTGTTTCTACATGCCAAAGTCTCATTTCTCTCAGTAATGAAAAACAAGGAGAGCTTTTTCTAGTATGTTAACACTTATTTACATTTTTACTTAAAAATTATATAAGAATATAATGCCTATAAATTTTGGAAGTGCACTGATTCAACCACTTCCATCAAGAATGGGTATTCTGTAGCTCTTTTCTAGCTTTGTTCCTTGGGACATCTACAGTAGATGTTACTGTGGGCTCATTCTGGTCTCTGTACCTCTGCTACGGTTGCCAGCAATTTAGGAAACAGAGCCTACAGGCATGTGTATTTTTCCAGTCCCATATTCCTAAGTATGTTTATATGGAGGTGAAATGCACAATAATTATACTATCAGTTCTGGTATTCCTGTTTTCATAATGTTAAAAAACTCCCAACAACAACCAACCAACCAACCAACCAACTAAACAGCAGTGCTTTCTGTTGTGTTTGTAGTTGTGATGATCTTCTGTTAAAGGGAAGTGTTCTCACACACTTAGGCAGGAGCCTTTAGTTGCTCTTTGGGGACCCCTTCCTATAGGACTGAAGTACTCTGTTTTGAACAGAGCAAAATGCAGAAGTTACAACTGTTTTCTATTGGGCATTTTTATATGTTTGTTTGTTTAAAAAAAGAAGTATAAATGTTCAGTCAAAACTGTTCTACACCTTTCAGAACCCAAATTTTCACTCTTGCTCAACTATGAGTCACCTCATTAGTTTAGTTGGATTAGTTCCAACTTATCCTTAAACTTGACCAGTTTTTAACAACACTTTTTAGCAATACCTGACCTCATGTTATTTGTATTAATTTTTATTTTTTAATATCTCTTGAAGCACTTACACACCTCCTGATTTAAAATTAAGCCCTTTAACAGGCCACCTGCATTTGGAAGCCAATGGCAAGTCCCAATCCATCTGAAGCTAGTGAAAATGTGGACTTTTATTTTGATAGTGAAAACATAATTTGGTTGAAGTGTCCAGTAAAGGGGAAGATGATTTGCTTAGGGAGTGATGAGGGTTGGTTTTGTCCCTGTCATCAACCCCACGCTGGCTGATTTAAGAATGGAACTTGGACCTGCTCACAGAGGCAATCAATCATTAGACTGGATGCCCTTGTTCAGCTAGGCTAAGCAGTGGGACAAACACAGGAGTGTAATGGGAGAGCAAAAAACTAGTAAGCTTTAGAGAACCTGAGAATCTCTTGTGTTTCTCTATCATAGCCTCAAAAAACTTAAAACCCAGTGAGTTTATCTAGCATACGTCTGTTCCGTAGCTGATAGACTGAGGTTGGACACTGTGATCTTTATTCAAAACTTACCAATTTCAGAGACAATATATGCATGCAGAAAGGCTCAGCAGAACAGCCAGAATATGTGCTAGCTGTAATGTGAGGTTGACATACAAGATACGGACTCTTGACCCTTAGCCTAGCAGGTGCTGCCAGGCACACAAGAGCACAGTTTCCTGAGACAGTCAATAGCTTTACCTGTGGTTTTGGTCTCCTAAGCAGATCTGTAATTAGGCAGTTTGTAAATATGTACAGACTGAAACACCTCCAGCAACATAGACCTAGTTTCAAGCACATGGTAAATACAGTAGTATGTATTTTATAATACATACATTTATTTATAATACATACATTTTATAATACATNTATAATATTTATACTAGGAATATAGTTGTTTTTAAGTCAATATTACATAATTATCTGTCACATTTCTGATGGAAGAAGATTATGAAGCTACAACCTGTACTCTGGCTGCTTGTTTCTAGTCCAGAAGTGGGAAGCAGTAACAAAACCTTCTCTGTTCCCTTTGTGCAGAGATCCTAACAGGCATGAATGTGGTCCTCTGCCATCCCTGCCCTGCCTCTCTGCCTGCCCTCTGTGACGTAGGTTTGGGTAGGAAATGCAGTAGGGCAGACTGACTACATTCTGGGTTTACAGCCCAGCAGAGCCACAGTCAATCTCTCTATACTGTAGCAATTTTCATAACAGTACAGGGTGTGTCCTGATCCAAAGCCCTGAACTCCCTTGACTGCTATTATGTCTCCTAGATGCTTACAGCCCTCAGCCTCTTCAATCAAGTCACGAAGAGGCCTGCAGTAGGTAAACCACTGTTAGCCATAGGAACATTCCTACAGAGGAGAGGGTGTGAGTTATGCAAATATCTGTTCTATAAATCTGTTATGTGGCTTGGGAGAAAAACAAAAAACCAGCTTAAAAATTTGCTCCAAATTTGGCCACAGTATAGTTTTGTTAGTTCAAAGACTAACTTTATTGTTATTTGTGCTTGGATCAAAGAAAATTATGAAAATAAACATTAGACAGAATGATAATCAACACTGGAAAAGAAATGTTTACTAAAGATTTTCTTCTGTGTTCTCTTACCAGCATTAATAATATTTTCTTTTTCTAAAGTTTTCTTGCTTCCTTCAAAGAGATTGATTTCAGTAGAAAGAACAAACGTATGCAAATAAACTGAATGATGTTATACCCCCTGCCCCTATCCCCCCAAACTGCATCAGATAATTCCATATATTGTTAGTCTGCATTACATTTTTATCAGTTTTTTGTCTTAATCAGATATGAAGCTCTTGCAGTACATCTCTAGAACTGGGCTGTGACCCTGGTGTGACTCCACAGCACAGAAGCAGCCTTAACCTTGCTGTAATCTAATAGTCCAAATTTAACAGATTTGTTTTTTCAGTGGAAATAATGGCTTCCTGTCACAAAACAGAGCCACAGATTACATACCTGATAAATGGCTTTGGCATGATTTTTTCATGTAACACACAATTAACAGTGCTTTTCATAAGAGTCATGGTTTAAGGATTTGGTGAAGGCATTAATAAATTCATTACTATGCATTTTCTTAAAAAAATTCTGCATTTCTGCTAGTGCTTTAAAAGCAAATACTACTTTGGTTAGAAAGAGCTCACCTATGCTTTCCAGTGTTAATTTAGCCTCAAAACACTATACTGAAATTATTACCACTGAGTGCTGATGTATTTTTTCATGAGGCATATAACTATAATTGATAACCCAAAATGTAAATAGGGTAATTTTGATTTTATAAGCTACCACCCATACAGATACTGGAAATTTCCATGATAGCTATAATTGTTTTTTGTCATGCCATAATCCCCTAAACATTATTAACTAATTAATAGCTGAACAATATATAAGTAGATATACAGTTCTTCTACGGATAGTATTACATAGTTTGCAGGAATTTATTATCTTTAGTTTGGTTTTGAAATCACATTTCAGGATTGCTGATGCTGCCTTTGCTAGTTATCTTCAGCCCACCCAACCACCAGCTTTGCACTGCTGTGTTGCTAACTCCTAGCATTTACAATGAGGTAATCATCACCTTGTAGTTCATTGGTGTGAATGCTGGTCAGATGTCCTGTATTTTATTAACAGAAATAGGGTCACAAGTCAAATACATGCTTGGGGTCAGTGAACAAATACAAAAGAAGATTAGAGGAACAAAAAATATGTGACTGGAGGGGTAAAATCCCACTGGGGGTTAATTGAGCAGAAATGTATCAAAGAAAGTAAACTACCCTTTCTTTTGTTATTCATCGTACAGGATGTAGTTCCTATGTCCTGCTGATTCCAGTTAGATAGAGCATCATCTCCAGAATGCTATCTTTTAATGATCTCTTTATATAGAGTCTTACATGGGGACTTCCAATAATACTACTACTTACTGCTATTACTACTTACTCCTTCTACTAAAACAATAACAACAATAACTAAAAACACCTAGTAAAAAATATATAAATTGCAAAGACTTACTTCACCTAACATTGGACTATTGAAAGACTGCCTATAAAAAATAAGAGAAAAACAGCATTCAAGGTCACTTTCCTGGGTTTCTTTTCTGCCTTCAAGACAAAAAGACTGGACCAAGAATTAACATCACAATTATACTGATTTAGCTCCCACTTGCAAAGCAAAGGAAATAATGACAATATTTCTGAAGAGATGATATTGTATTGCTTTAGTTTCTAAGAAAGACTGTCCTTTCAAAAGACAGAACAACAAAAAAGGAGTTAGCACCTCTGATCTGCACAGTACGTACTGGACTTGGTAGGGCCCAAATGGCAGTGGTCAAGAAAAATCACAGGGTACTTACCAGGTAGCAGCTGATTTTCTCTTCTGATGCATGTCCGTTGCTCTGTCTACAAAAAGCAGAATATTCTGCATTACTTGCACTACACACATTTGTCTAGTTCTCTAAAATCCCAGCAGTAGGAAGATTTCCTTTCCATCAATTTCCATTTAATATGTTTGTAGCTATATATTGTAATACAAATCCTTCTATCCATGCCTACTGCACATCTATAGATTTTGTGTTTTCATACATCACATGAAAAGTGTATTTCAAAACTATTGCACTATCATGTGCTAGAATAATATTGCTATGAGAATGCAGACACATAATCAAAAGTACAGTATAAAACAAGGAGGTGAGAGTCAGGAAGGAAGGAATCCTTAGTTCTGTGACTATGTGCCTTTGACTTACTGTGTAATGTGCGTAAAATCTCTTAATCTTATTTTGGCATACTTTATGTATAAAATAAGTAATACGTCCTTCTGCAAGACTGAAATAAATGTTAACTAGCCCAATCACTCCCTGCAAGAGTAAAATTGGAGTCTGTCACAATGTCAAGATGAGCCAAACCAGGCTCAGAGGTTGTAAATCTTTGTGTTCCAAAGAAAGACACTACACATAGATGGAAAATTTCATGGCCAGATACAAACTGTGCTAGATTACTGAATGATTGATGTGAAACAAAATACTGTAAATGTAAGTATTCTCTGAACTAGAATCAAAGGCTTCCTTAATTACCTATCTAGCTACCTATACCTGTTTCCCCATACAATTTATTTTCAAATACTATATATCTCCCTCAGGAATTTGATCCTGCATCTCTTACCAAAGTATATATCTAATTTATATATTATCCCTTAAGTTTAAAGTTAAGTATGTACTTAAGTGTTTTGCTGGATGAGATTGCACAGCATTTTGCAGGACTGAGCCTTCATAAGGTCACATGCAGGACTTCCCTCCTCTTTGGACAAAGGGTCCTATGACACATGGTTTCTGACCTAAAGTCAGCAGTCAAGTTGTGGGCACCCACATAGGGATTTTCTTTACAGAACTGATTTTGGAAATGAAAATGTCTATCTCCTCCAGCTAGTGGGAGGCTGAAAAAAAAGTAGAGGCTGAAAAGGAGTGGGAGGAAGAAAAGGTGTGAGAGGCCAAAAAAAAAGCAGAGGCTGAAAAGGGGTGGGATGCCATTGTGTGTTCATTACCTATTTTAGTGTTACTGAATTTAAACAGTTTTTAGGAAATACAAAATCAGCATGGATTTAGACATGCTTATAAAATAATAATAGGTATTTAATAAAAAATAGTCTTACTAAAAAGAAAAACTCTTATAACTACGTTAACATGCAATTAATATTTCTAAAAAGCCAAGTTTAAAGTGTCCTTCCAAAGTTCACATTTCAGTTATTTGAGTCCTTTCTGTGGAATATAATCCACTAAAACACAACATGCAGTAGTCTTTCTTCTAATCTAGTGTAGAAACACTGCATAGAAGAATCAACTTTTCAATAAGTAGGTCAAAATATTTTAAGAACTATCACTTTATGAGATAGAATTACCTTTGCATTTGTATTATGTGGAGGAGACATACTGTATACTTTGGACAGTAGTGCTGAGATGCATTGAGGTTTGCATAATGTCAACGTGCTGTATTGCTACTTAAAGGCTTGTGAATAAGAATTTTACTACAGTCACAACGTGTACATTGTGCTCTTCTAGTAAATTGGTCACTCAAATAAAAAGAATGTTTCTGATCTGTAAAGACTGGCAAAAAGTAAGCCTGTGTGTCTTAACCCTGCATTAGGGAAAAGAATGAACTTTGATCTATCATATTGCAGAGCTGCTTGTATTTCAATGGCAATTTATCAATTCTTTAATAGTCAAAGCTCCCAAGTAGTAAATGCTTCTTAGACTTCCCAATCTAATAGCCACTATTTTAAATTTTCATTCTATATGACTTACTTTTCGGAAGCAAGAAAACAACATAATTTCTTAAGAATTCTGTATTTTACAGCAACTGATGAAATGGACTCCAATACTGCTAATTTTGTTCTTCCTTATACTGGTGTAAAAACAATGCAGAATCCCACCTTAATGTATCTTAACAGTTCTTACCTAATATAATAGATAGCACTGTGCCTCAGCAACAGGACTGGCTTAAGGTCAGGATATAGCAGCACTACCCCTCAGGGGAACACTTTCTCCTTTCAGGATTGGAGTACTCTACATACTTCTGCCATCAGGACTATCACCCTGCCCACTGCTGACAGTGCTGGGTTGGAGGCACAGCTCTGCCTGCAGTGCCCCCTCCAGCCCCAGCCTGGGTGTCTTCCACCCTGTGGGGAGCAATTAGGAAGCTTTCTCCGTGCTCCAAACACCACAACTGCTGCAATTTGTCTTTATAAGGGATATAAAAGGTCTCTCTGCTTCCTTCCCCAACACTAGATGGATGGGAGAATCTGTCCCAAGGTGATGGACCCAGCTCCATGGTGAGTTACAATTTTCCTGGGTAAGGTGTGTCCTGTATTCTTAACACAATGAAGACATGAGGATGGTTAGCACCCAGTGGGCCTATCACAGATGTGAAACTGAAATAAGCTTAAGACTGGCTTCTTTTAGAAAGTTTGCCTTGGCAAGTACAAAGCACAAGGAAGAGCATTTAAGACTGCAGATCTAAACTTGCATGTTGTTATTGCTAAACATTAAACCCTAAGGTCAGAATTCAGAATTTCCACAGTCAACCGCTCTGACTCAAAAATACATCAATGTATTTGCTAAATGGAAACCATACTCACATCACATCTTATCACAATGTCACAAAACACATACAATTACAAATCAGTTTTAAAGCAAAATACATGACAGCAAAATAAAAGTACACAAAAACTACATTAAATATCAGTCTTCATTTGTCCCTACCACTTCAACTTACCTCTCAGTTCAAAACTACTCATTGCAGTGCACAGCTTGAGATAGTCTAAGATCCATTTTAGAGTGGACTGAAATATAAATGACAGTTCACACTACACATGAACATAGACAACTGTATAAAATATTTAAATAAAGACAGAAAAGAACAGAGGAAACCAACAGAGCCTTTGGCAGACCCAGCCTTTGGGAATTTAGCAGCTTGAGATTCATTGCAAATTTCATCTTTAATGTTATTTTTAGTTCAATATTTTGTAGCACTCAGAAGTAAATCTTTGTGTGCTGTCTCTCCTCCTGCTTGTGCTTCTTCCTTTTCCAATCCTTTTTTTTAAAGAAACCTAATATATTTTCAATACAATGTTTGTGACATGTTTTGTGATATTTGTTACCCTGTTTCTTCTTACAATTCAGTGAAAACCATTACGCTGTTGTTTCTTTTTAAGTGCTGAATATTGATTGTCATAACTGAAGATAAACGAGACCCCCCCAAGAGTCTTTGTTCCACCACACCTTGTGTTGCATTACATTCTTTTACATTAGTTGTGATTCTTGGGTTAAGGTCAAACTCTTTCTTTAACCTCTCATCACTGTTCCATATACTGCCCACACACAATGCAATTCTTGATTTTATCCTGGAATCTGTTCTTTGTGTCTCATAAGGCAATCTGACCAAAATGATACAAAATAACTGGAAGATGCTGCAAAGAGTTTATGTGCATACCTACTGTCTGCAGGACAATGGAAACCCTGGTTCTGCCTCACATCATCTCTCTTACACCCTTCTGCCCTGCGCAAGTTGAAATATAGTAGATCAGGGGAAAAAACCAGATCCTTCCACACAGCTTTCTGCACACAGAGCTGGTCCATCAGCTCCCTTAGGGCCACCTATCCGGTTGCTGTGCCACACAAACTGATAAGAGTTATCGGCTCCTTCTCTACCTGGAGAGACACTAAAGAGGGCAAGAAACTAAAAGTCTATGCGTACAAGTGGATTACTGTAGGTCAAAGCAGGGTGCAAAGCAGCAGCATGTCAGCTGTCCCACAGCAAGCATCAAATGTGAGATACCTTAGATGCAAGTGGAAAAGAAGCAGTAACATTTACATCAGATATTGGAGTGTTGGCATGTGAACATTGCAATTACCAAAGTTTCTGAGAAACTCTAAGTTCACACCCCAGTCTGCCCCATCGTATATTGCTGTCTGTAGATACTCATGTGTTTTGTTCCAAGTCAAGGCCTACTTTTTCAGCCTGACTTGCCAGGCTTTTCCCCTTCCTCCTGTTGCATAGAACTTAATAAACTATATACTCTTCCACTACTATACTTACGATTTAATAGTCATGCCACAGATCATGGCATTACCAACAAGCAATTTCACATCTCATGGAACTGACAATAGCACTGTGATGTGACATGAGAAGGGAACCATCCAGGAGATGGTTAAGACTAAGACTACTTATCTGTGCAGTATGAACACAATAAAGCTACTTCTGCTTTAATTAATTCAAATTTCATCACACAGCAGTTGGAGCTGGGAATTTTTCCTTTTTTTCATGGAAGGATTTCCAAGAGGACATGAGCAGCTTGCCTGATGATAAGGCTTTAAAACTGCAAAAGAGATTTTTTATTTCAAAAGCCTTATTTCTAACATATAGAGTCATTATTCAACAGTTTCCACAAATGCAAGGACTGGCAGCCCAAATTAAATGACCAGGCATCAGTCTTAAAACAAACAAAAGAAGTATTTTATCCTCACAGGATGTAATGAAATTACAGAACTCATGGCCACAGGATGGTGTGGAGGTCAAAAGTGTAAATGGACCATAAAAGGGATTACATGAAATCATGCAAATGAATCCATCACTAGCTACTAAACATGATGATCAAGATCCAGCCTCCAAACCAAAATGTCTAAGATACTGATCCTCTGAGGGCAGAAACACACAAGGGAAGAAGGATTGCTCTGTATGAGTGATCTATCAGAGTTCATACACTTTTCCTCTAGGCATTTGTTCCTTCTTACTCTCACAGAGAAGACAGTGGTCTACACGGAACTTTTGTCTGACTCAGGATGGCAGCTATGGCTCATGTTCTAAAGTTTTCAAAAATCCTGACTTATTTTATTTCATACTGTATGTTTTAGAAATGTTTCCATTTTAAATTCAAGATAATAAGAAAAAAGCTTGTAAACAGAGGAGGGCAAAACCAAACAAAGGTACCCAGAAATGATCGATAAAGACTCAGAGGTCAGAACATTTTCTACATTGCTTCAGGATACCATTTTGCACTAAAAAAACACATTTCCATCCCATGGTTGCAAAAAAGGAAGTTAACAATACAGAAACCTAATCAGTGTCCTCCTTGCTAGGTCTGCTAAGAACTGAAGCATGTCTTACAGTTGAGAACAGTCTTGTAAATCTGAAATAGGTCTCTATGGCTCCTGCAGTGATTGCTTTCACTGCACTAAATATCTTGGGCCTCTCCCTTTCTATGTGAGTCAGGTTTTGAAAACTGAGCCTCCTTTAGCCTGTAGGATTCATAAATACCTGCCCCATTAACCCTGGTTCACTGTTTGTCTAATGACAATCACAAGTAACAACCTGATTCAAGTCATGTCAATATTGTGCCAAAATGTACCATTTTGCCCTTGTAGCCACCTCCTCCCACCTTCCCATAGGTTATGGAACTGTGGGATGGTTGCCAGAGAAATGCAACAAAAAATTAGGAAATGACATACACAAATAAAATTCACTTACCTAAAAGTGCTGTACATCAGATCTCTTCATGATGCTGCCTCCCTCATCATCCACCTCTTTACTTACAGCACTTGTTTCTCCTCTTAATTTCCTCTTCCTTTTCTGACCTTTTTCTTCATGTTTTCTACTTTCTGGTGGGTTTTTTTGGTTGTTTTGGTTTTGTTTGTGGTTTTCGAGTTTTTTGTTTGTTTGTTTTTGTTGTTGTTTGTCTCTTTTTATGCCCTAGTTTCTTCTTTGACTGAAAATGAATAAATGAATGCTTTCATAATATTTCCTTGCTTTAGAGCCAGTAAAGCATTATGGTGTCACTTTACCATTTTTGCTTCCTTTTCCCACTTTTTCTGCCACTAGTTTTGTTGTAGTTTTTACCTTTTTTTCTGGCCTTCCTCCACAGAAATCACTCCCTCTTTACTGATTTCATGTGCTCTTTCTCTATGTGGAGCTCCTGTCATGTCCCAGTCTAAAATGATCCAAATTTCCAAGTGGATTTGTTGGGCTTCTGAAGTTTTGATGGGGTGTAGAGGTCATCCTAAACATGTAAGGCAATACAAAGCACTTCTGATGGAAATGTTAGGGATGCACAGACATGGCTTCAGGGAGAGGCAAGGACATGAATTAAAGAATCCTACTGCAGTTGCCGAGGGGAGATATTCCTTCTTGCTTAACTCTGTCTAAGACACTTATTTCATTCTTACTTCTTTGGCCTTCTAAATGTTCTAAGTCTTTTCCTGCTGAGTATGCTTACAGGACCTATCCCCAAAATTTGGAATCTTGATTCTCATGGATGTCCTTCCTCCCAAGAGCACACACTGTTAGGAAGAGCACTCCTGTTTCAGCTTAGACTTGCTCACATTTTCCTCATACTTAAGACCACTCTGAAGAGATGTCAGCTGATCCAAGTATCTAAGTGCACTGCTCTAGTTGCTGGGTGCTGGGACTGGACTGCACTTGCTGCAGGAGAGCCGTAAGGCTGCATGCCAGGCCTTAGCTCCTGCTAAGCTGTGCTCTCTTGCAGCTTTGCAGGGTTGTGTTTAAACATGGGTTCTTCAAGGTCCAAATATGCCATAAGCCATTCAATGCATTTTAATTCATCCTTATGCTGCTTCATTTTGTTAGGCACGAGTACGTTCAAGACTTAAAGGGAAAAACAGTATTTGAGGTTTGTGAGATAAGATGGTGAAAAAATGGAAGCAGCACTAGCTTTAGTACATATGTTCTTTGCTAAAAACTGAGAGCATGAAAGATTAGTTCTAAAGTAACATGCAGAGAATGGGAAAGAGGCTGACTAGCTGAGAATTTCATGCTGCAAACATTATTCTGGAAATAATCTTTTTGTGTTTCCATTCTTTACCTTTTTAACAGCACAATTACCCATGACAATATCATTTGAAGAGGATTTTTTAAAAAATGCACAAGCCACCTTGAAAAAATACCATCCACAGTTTAAACAACAAAAAAAGATTCCCATTTGGGGGGGGAGGGCTTCTCTCCGTTTATATTAATTATCAGTTTTTCTATGGAAGAATTGTACAATATGGGTTTTTCCTACTTGTTCATAATAGGTCATTCATTAAGAGAAATACTGGGAAATTATTTTCTGTGTCAGTGGATGCAGGATGCCATCTGGGAGCTGAAAAAATGAACAGAAATCAGACTGAAAAAAAAAATGATTAAACCCATGAAATTAGTTGCACTTACAGAAATCAGACAAATACTTCAAAAATCCCAGGCCCATAAGATAGGCTCTAATAATTGGCATATTGTCCATTTATATGAGCAATGCACTTACTCACAGGAGCATTCGGTGGGTTTCTCTGTCAGGCCCTGGGTGATTCACTCTTACCATTTCCCTTGAGTCTTCTCCCTGCTCTCCTGCTTCTCCAGAGCTGTCGGCACGCCCTCCAGCCCTAGGCTCACCAGTGCCGCATGGATGCTCTTTGCCATTTCCTCCTGCAGCTTTTCCCAGCTGTCTGCTTACTGGCAGTTCTCCATTCCTCTTGTTTCTGTTTTCAGTTTTCTGCTTCCTTTATTCCAAGGTGCTTTCTAACCAACTCTGTAATGTAAGGCTGTTGCCTTAGTTGCTCTCCTCTGTTGGCCCAAACCCAACTGGTAGATCAGAAAACCTCTCTTGAAATGTGAGACTGACTCCAGTTCTAGGGGAATCTAAAAGTCAATGTTCATCTCTCTGAGGTGAGGTGGATGGGTTAAGTTAGCAGGGGAATGCCTACATCAGTAGATAAGGAAATGGCAACAATATAATGATAAATATATTAAGATTAATATGGCCATATGCCAATTTTTTCCCCTCATAAATAAGACTCTTGTTTACCAAATGTTCAATTTTGGTTATGTCACTATAAAAATCAAGCAGCTGGTAATTCAAGCTTGATTAGCAGGTCTCCAGTTTTGATTAGTAAATTACTGTAGTAATCAAGGTTAATTCTCATTTCAGAGCTATGCCACAGATTTTATTTCTTCCAGAGAACTGGATTTACCACTCTGGAGAAAGAATATTTTAAAAAGTATTACAAAAAATATCCAGAAATAGAAAGCAAAAGCAGATCCAAAGGTTTTTTAAAATATTTTGAAATACTGAGCAGCAATGTTGTTCAAACATGAAATGGTTAATGCCCTAGGAATAAAATTCCAAGCTGCAATTTTACAGAAGATTTCCACATAATATATGCAGAGATTGCATTGCTAATTCCTTTTACCTTGTGTTTCTATTTCTATCTTTAAAAATTGTTTTCTTTGGATCTTCATCTTTCATTTTAAAAGGAAAAAAAAAAGTATACAGAGAGGCTTATGAAGAAGCCCAAGAGACCATTATTAGTATAAAGATAAACAGTAGAATGGATTCTAACTGAGCCAGAAAACATCACTGTAGAATTTACATAAAATTTAGTTTTCAACCAAACATATTGCACATCGCGTTCCAGCTCATCTCATAATGAATATTCAAGCTTTGAATGACCCACATGTCCCATAAGTGAACAAGAGCCCCTAAAAATGATCGTTGTTGTAGAAGAGGCACAATATTAAAAAACACTGAGAATTCATTAGGGATTTCTTTTTTTTCCATGAAACTTTTGCTAAATCTTCAGCTTACAAATCCTGCAATTATTTGAGCCATACGGGTCTGTCAGGGACTTGAGGCTGGATGAAAAACTCTTATATGGTTTTTAATTAGGATAATATTATTTTCTAGTCATATTGCTGCATCAGATTCAGTGTCTCTCTCTCTCTCTCTCACATCACTTTGAGAGACTAAGTTATCTAAAATAAATATGAAGCTTTGCTTTATCTACTCATTACTGCATGCTTTTCTCAAGTAGGAAAGAATAGACAATTTTCAGATAATCATAATATTCCATTCAAAATATTTAGATTAATTTCTCCCCAATAACACCAAAACAGTTGACTGAGGAAGCCCCCAAATATATGGGTATAGAGGCACATTACTAAGAATACATTAAACACCAAATTTGGTATCAATTTCTATAATTCTTATGACCTATGAGGAAAAAAATAACAAACCAAACCTGCTTTTCTATATAAAGATGCTACATTCTTTTGCAAAAGCCTAGGAATTTACTTCTGTTTGCATATATATGCTTTCTTCTACTGGAACAATTTTTCTACACAGCTATGAGCACATTCATTATGCCAATGGAAACACAAGGGGTTTGAATCAGACCAGGATCAACTGTGCTTCTAATTCAGCAACTTGTTCCTGATGATGGCTAACAGAAAATGCTTCAGAAGGTTTCTTCTTAGTGCTAGAAAGTCAATAGCTGTCTTATGGTCTGAAGCAAGGAGATTCTTATCCTTCCTGCATTTTTTCCTATATAAGGAAGTCCTAGGTATTTAACATTAGGTCTTATCTGCATGGTTCATTTACAGACCAGCATCTAATGACCTAAATGTTGGCAGAAAGTGGAAAGCAACTTGATCTATGGAGATTTATTTAAGATTAACCCTTAGCTGAAATAATCAATTTGAGTGTAAGGTAAGCATATACAGACTGGATTTATTGAGTATATTAAGGACTTGTCTCACCTTCACACATCAACAACTTAGGAAGCCCCACTTTTTGCAAGAAAAGAGAAAATTAATATACTTTCAGGCAGAAAGCCTGTAAAAGAAACATTATAACTCTGGAAAAAGCATATATGCTCTTTGTAGTCTGTCTTATATGTACATGCAAGACGACATTCACGTGGGGAAGGAAAGGGGCTATGTGTGGGAAGCAATTACAACTAAGCCATTGCATTAATAGGGGACTTCCAAAGCTTTCTGGCCTGTCTCCATGAGTACAACAGCTCCTTGAATCTGGCAGATTTTACTCACTGCTTTTGCGCATGTTTTTATTTTTGGCTTTGGCTTTGCTCTCTCTGCAGTTCTTCCAAGTTACATGGAGGAAGCACACAGCTGTCATTCCTCAAGAACATTAACAGGAGACAGTGGCCTCCATAACCACCTCTCCCACCAACAGTTATGATGCAGGCGTGCACAAATAGCTTGAGATTCTTCCCAAGCTACATTCTTGGCCAGACTTTGTTTCCTCAAGACTGGTGAATTATAACTAGCAGCTTAGAGCTACAGTTGCAATATGAATAAAACTATATTTGAGGATATTACCAATTTTCAGAACAAAATTCAGAACTACAGCCCCCAGAAGACTGCTTTGTCTTGCACAATGGGAGATAAAGCTCTGAATGGCAAGCAACAGCTACCTCTAGACCTCTTGGGCAAAGACAGTGTGGCATACAACTGATTCTGCTGGTTATTCACTACTCTTTTGCCAGCCTCCAAGCAATCAACATGAAGGAAGTACTACCAGGCAGTCACTGCCACCTTGTTATCCCTGGTAGAAAAATAGTTTTCTTAAAAGCAGCCTGGCCTAGTATAAATGAGGGAAGTCTCTGGAAAAGTATTTCTTTTATCCACAGGTAGGATTGCATCACTGAATGTGATAGTCTCTCTTTAAGGTGATTAATAATATATGTTGCTTGTTTCGAATAAAGACTATAGGCCAACTCCTGCCCTGGCTCAGCTCCCATTGAAGTCAAATTTTTTAGCCTGAAAAAATGGATTACAGGATGCAGCTATAATTTATGCATACAAAATGCAGAGGATTTTACTTCAGAAACAGTAATTCTTATTTATGTGCACTGCAGTAGTGCCTAGAACCCAGGATTCTTTGTGCAGGATTGTATCCAAATGCACAGGAAATACAGGCATGGTCCTTACCCTAAAGAGTCTTTTATCTAAGAAAAAGACAAGAGACAGCAAACAGATGGGGAGAGGGCCAGAAATGACAAGGTAACTGGGAGATAATTATGATCACTATGCAGTCACAGCACATCAGCTGCTTAACCACTATCATTTTTTTTAAGGTGTCACAGCAGAGGAGAGTTTTAAGGGAGGATGTGAAGAAGGGCAAGTGTAGTAGCTTGGCAGATTTTTATAGGAGTAGACCCACACAGGAGAAAACAAAATGAGTAAGGTTCAAAATTTAACACATTGGTGATGAAATCCTTTGTGATTGGTGAATGCACATTGATTGGTCAATATCTCATGGATGTGATAACAACAAACAGTCTGCTAACACAGCAGCCACACCTTTAGTTTTGTTTTGCAAGGTGCTACTGGCCTGAAAGGGTCTCTGTACTTGAAAAGGGGAACACTTCCGAAACTGCTTATCTCTGACAAAGCAGAAAACTCTTTTGGTGCATAAGTATATGGAAAAGTGAGAAAAAAAATGATGGCAAAATGAACAAAAGCTCCTCTTTAAAGGTTTTGAGGTGCTTTTCTTTTCCATTTTCTTTTTTTTTCCTCCCCACAAAATTAGTAATTTGTATTAGTACTCTCCCAGGTACTTTTCATATTTCTCTATAAATAAATTAATGAAATCAAACTATTTTTGTTTGTCATACATGTACACTCCATTTTTGTGTGGCATTGTGGGAAAAGAATAACATAAACTTAGGTATAAAACTGCTTACACATACTTGTAGGAATAACTTTTTGAGACCCTGAGCATTTGCAACCCCAAATCTTACTGTGAACAAATAAAAGGAAAGGACAGTATACAGGTTACTGCAAAGCAATTTATATATTCTAAACATGTTTGGGTGGTATCTAAATTACTGCCAGAGCTCTGACCTTGATTACAAATGACCATAAAGTAAGGAATACTTTGAAGTGCCCCAAACTGTAGATCAAAATGCCTGTATATTCATCACTTCGACCAAGATCCAGCCAAGATTTTGTTGGCTAATAAAGACTGAAAAATAAATAGAAAACAGGCCCAGTAAAGAGAGGTCATGGCTGCTTTTTAAAATGCTTACAGTCCTTTAGGGCAGAATGTCTGTGCTGCTTTAATTGTTCAGAGTTTCACTTTCTGCCATGGGAGCTGCAAATGTGCAAGCCTCTGTCTCATAACACTGCAATATAAACCTCCATTTAAACTTGATGGGTCCCTTCTCATCAGAGTTTTATTTTCCAAGCACTTTTGTTATGTGCTCTTTTATGAGCAGTGTGAATAAATACAATAGCAATATTACCTATGCAAACGGGCAGAACAAAAATACCTAGAATTAAGATAAAATAACAAAATTCTGCTTTAAAAAAAAAAAACCCCAAAACATTAGCTACATTTTTCCTACTTCAATAATAAATTTCTAATCTTCCTGCCACTCAGCATTTCTCTGAGGCATATACTAACCATCCATGACCTGATTGGAAAACTGTGAAAGTGAACTGAATTTCAGTCTTATTACTGTTTTGATTCCTCTCCAGTTTGTAGACCAGTGACCACACCATGACTGCTCTTAATAAGCAAGTCCTAAATTTTGGCAGGATTGTATGCTTTCCCAATCTACCTTCTCCCAGTCTACATGGAGATGCATGATATGCAACCTGTGAAGGAGCTGTCTATCTGTGCTTGATAGTGGGCAAACAAATGTATTGTTGTATTAGTGCCCTACTGATTTATCACTAGCAGTGATGGCATGAGCAGTGTTCTGTGTTCTCTAATGAGCAACCTTTAGCTGTTTGAGGATTGTTTCCAATGAATCAAGTTTGTAGAAAGCTGAGACCACCACTCAAAAGAAACATCTTTGAGAATCATGGCCTTGAAATATAGGACAAATTCCCACTTTTCATTCTGCTGGAAAGTAGTAATCTACCCAGACTTTAAATGGTTTCTGTATTAAAGTAAGAAAATCATTGTGACTCACCATAGAGAAGAACTTTGGATGGTCTCTAATTCTGTCACTTTGCCTGAAAAGGAGCCAAGAATTAAGATTTACAAAACAGATTATGAATTTTGTACATCTCAGTGAAAAAAGGTGATTGATAGTGATAAGTGAGCTGTCCATGAGCATGTAAATGGAAGGGAATAAAATGGATTGAATGGACTGTGTGCTAGCTGGCAAAACACCCCATCATTATTTATACTAAATTAAACTTTCAAATGTGCAAGAATCACCCTACACTAAAGTGCAGATTTCTCAGGACAAGCCTAGAAATTAGTTAAGCCTTTAATAATTAAGGAGTCATGATATTATTTGGTAAAAGACACTCTTTTGGCTAACGATAGTGCAGAAGAAAATAGACAATAACCAATACTTCACATTATAGGATAGGTCCTCTGTTAAATTCACAGTTCCTTAATGATCTCTTTCCTATTCTTTAAGCTGAGGATTGGCTAGATTCTCATTTTAGTTACACCATTGTACATCTGGAATAATAATACAGAAGTCTATTGGGTTGATATGCATCTTATAATTTCATAAGAAAAAGCTGAACTCAGAAAAAAGACATTCCTGTGTTTCCTGTGCTTTGCACTGTGCTCTTTCTTGTCTCCTTCCGTGTCACTTATTCTTTCTAAACCTCTGTACGTGTTTTATTCCATCCTTTCTCCCCATTCCTATTGTTATTTTTTATGGCTTTGGGTGGGTGGTTAGCCAGCATTAGGAAGAAAAGCCACCCAGGAATATATCTGTGTATAGTATTATCCAGAGCACCATGTCTCCTTTTCTTGGTTACCTCAATGTCATGATGAAACAAGCTATATATTTATTACTTAAACAATATTAAACAGTAGAAAAAAGAACACTGAGTTTTTTCTGAGGTTGTCATCTATTACAAAATCCTACAAAGAGAAAGAAGGAGCAGTTAAATGAGTACCTTAATTCGCTTGCTATTGAGCAGCTGTTACTATAACAAACAGCAGCAAGACTTCTAAATCAGGCCTGAGGAACAAAGCATTCCAGTGTCATTTTTACATTAGTGATTGCAGTTGATGTCATTTTCACAAAACAAAATTATAACCAAAATGGATATTTCAGGTCAAACTGCCACAAAGAGTATATAGATACATTTCCATCAATAAATCTGCCCTCTTCCTGCCCTGACATAAGTGTTCAACCCCTTGTGATTGACGTTTTTACCACTAAATTATACTATGTCTGCTTCTAGAAGAAATGTCTCCATTACAAAATTAGCTAACCATCAACATAACATAAAATAACTTCAACATGGTGTCATTTCACAAGAATATTGATTCCTACAGACTTACTGGATTAAATCCTTGTTTCCCATAAAAGGAGCAGCCATTATGTCTTTGGTAGGCAGAAAAATATATATTGTGGAAAGATGTATTTTGAGGTAATTAAAACTTCATTGCTGAGCTCAGAAGCACACGATTTTTGTCCTGTGGCAATATTAAATAAGGAAAATGGACAAGATATTACTTTGAAATAAACATAAGGTTGAAAACCAGCTACTATTCTTTCACTTTATTTTCCTCTGCTGGAAGGTACTTTTGACTATTGGATGCAATATGAAAAGTCATCAGTTTGTCTAGATTGACTACTGACTCCACCAAATTCTTTTCAAAACCTGATGCATGTAACTTTTCCTTGCTTCATTTTCCTCACCTTTAGTGCTGATAGAATTCCTCATGACTCACAGGATCTTACAAGTTTATAATTGACTGATACCTGAAAAGTCTTTGAGGTTCTTAAATGAGCAATGCTACTTAAGAGCAAATACTCATGATACACAATTTTAGTTTCTTCCTATATCAAAACTGTGGAAAGGAAAACTAATTAGATAACTGATTTTTTTTTATTTTTTAAATCTCTACTTCATTTTTAAAGAGTTTCCCTATATTTAGCATCAAAACAATAATGGGCTAAACTCATTCTGGGCACAACTTCTGTGATTGTAATGAAATTACGTTGGGCATAAATTTGACCCAGTTCTTTGTGACCACTTGAACATCAGGGAATTTCCTAAAGCAGAAATACCACCTCTGTAATAACAATTCATTCCTGTTATGTGCAATATTTCGTTTCAACCCAATTCCATTAAATACAGATGAAAAACAGTGTCTTCATGAAACAAGGCCAATGTAAATTGGTTTATACATGGTACTACCCTGAAGACTCTAACCTGTTCAGGGCTAGTAGTATGCTCAGAGAGCAGGGGTAAGCTGAACAGCTGCCAGACTTCTCACTTTTTATGAAGTACTTCTCATCTCTGATCATCTTAAAATAAGAGTCTTTAAAATCAAATCGGTTCTGCTCTCCCTCATAGAGAAGAACTAGGTAACATGCCAGTTCTAGGAACACTTGGAAGTAATGAGATGTAAAAGACATGGGGAAAGCATGAGGTTGCTGGGGAGGTTTGCAATTGCCATGTCCATGCATAGTAGACCTGTATTCCTTGAAAAGCAGCTACAGTGGAAAAGGGCCATCCCTTGACCATGACTTATGAATGTTTGTAGAGACAAGGGGACAAGTGGAATTCTGCTCAGCAGCTCCCTCTTATTCCGGCTCTGTGTGGCATATGAAAAGAGAACATTTTCACCTTGGGAGAATCATAGTACATAGCTGCCTGTTAGTGAAGGATAGACTGTCACCATTCATCCCTGCCCATTAAGGCTTGAAGAGGACAATGTTACTAGTCTCTGCCCATTCAATCCTTTTTTGTTGGCACATTACTATTTTATCATTTTGATCTTCTCCTTACTGAAGATAAAAGACACCATGGGCGGGATTCATGAATGACTACTGTTATTTATCGACCCAGGACTTTTTGAACATTTTTTCCCCTCTGATTCATGAACCACTTTTCCATATTCGAAAAGCAGTTCATAAATCGTTCAACACCAGCAGAAATTAATAATAATGAGTTCATTTACATAAAAGGACTCATCCTGCCAGTTGCTGGTAATGTTTGAAGCCAGAACCTTGTCGGCAAACAGGATTTTTGCTGTCAGTGCAGGAAATAATCTTTTGTTTATAAATTGATTAAAACATACTTTTTCCTCTGCTTTTAGAGCTGCTACAGGGGCATTTTATTGGGCAAAACATTATGCATTTGCTTCTTTTTTTTTTAAACAAACAGCATTTCCCAGAGCAGAAAGAGGGATATTTAGTAGTGTTAAGAGTCAGACTTTTAAGTGAGAAGAATGTGTTTTGATTTGTTGTCATTTTTTGAGGGAGGATTTCTGCTAAAGCTGTTGGAAGCTGCGTTTTAAGTGGGGTTTGTTTGAATATATTCTTTCCTGTGGATCTGTGTGTGTTCACTCTCTCCATCCACAAGTTTCATTCTGAGTTTTAAATTCAAGTGAACTTAAAACCTCCACAAGAAACTCCTACGTTTCCTCTGGACTGAAACCCATGAGTTTCACATTATTTCGATGCAGGTTTATTTTTAGAAAGTACGGATGAAGCTGAATGAACATTTCCAAAAAGCCAGTTAAGTGAATGGACATTTAATGCCAGCACACACATGTGATGTATGTGCCTGTTTCATTATGTCTGAATGCTAGGAACTAGTCTCCCTTCTCCAACACCGGATTTACATCATTTACTCTAATGAAGCTCCACTGGGCCTACATTGATATAAGAGAACGGGGTTTCTGCATAAGAGTGGAGTTTCACAATGCACTAAAAGCCTCGACTAAATTGCAGGCTGTTGCTGTGAAGAGAGGCTTGCTCTCCCCCACCCAAAGCCTGGTGGTTCTTCTATGCAACAGTACAAAAATCACCAGCCTGGCATGGGACATTACCACACATCCCTCATCTCAGAGATTTCTTGGCTAGCCTCAGACTCCTCCAGGTGACTGTGCCACCAAGGAGTTTCTCTAGCTCCTGTAAAGCATATTCTCTTCTCAAGTGCTGTTCATGAAGACTACGTGTCTACAACAAAGCTCAGTTTCCACTCCAGAGCCCAAGCCTACAAACTATGCACAGCAGTAGACAATATTGCCAGATTTTAAGTTGGTGTTTTTGCATTCAAGCCCAGCTTTTTCCAGAGAAAGCTAGTTAGCTGAAAAGCCCCAAGCATACTGCTTTTGTAAGTTACACAGTAGAGCACATGAACATTTTACACAAAACATGGCTTAATTCTCTCTTAGTATCTTGAAAAACACTTGAGTGTCAAGTAGTGTTGGAAAAGAGTGGAAATTCCTCTTAGCTTGTTTATATGTACAGCACCATTATTGGAAATTGTGATTTGGTGGTTTATTCTGTTTCTTAGTGCTGGAATTTGTCATTTGGTATTTTGATTTTTAGTCGTATTTAAGCTTTTGTTTGGCAAACACAGAACAGGGTGTTATCACAAAAACCCCTAGAAGTTGGAAATGTGTATTATTAGTCTGATCTGCGTAGTATGGATGTATATAGCTTCAGCAGAAAAACTACTTTGAAAAACAACAACAAAAGACCTGAATTGTCTGTTCCTACTTTTGCTCCCCTAATTGGTGACATCTGGGTTTGTTGGGATTGAATTAAACTTTTATTTTGTGTTTTTGAGAAGGAAGAATTGGCTGACTAGTTATCTTTATATGGTTTAATTTCCTCTCATGTCCCCTTCTCTTTCATTTTACTGTTTGAAGACTTCTGAGGTAAACACAAGGGAACCAAAAGAGTTCTCCAGACATTTCCCTGGACTACCCTGAGCTGTACCACTTACCTGCAGCATGAACATGGGCAGCTTGCTTCAACTTTGTCTTCATCTGTGAAACAGAGTTAATGATTCAGCTCAGAAAACTTTGATATATATTCACCACAAACACTGAATAAAGCAAATATATTACATTATTCAGATCACCTTTACTTTTGCATTAGCAAGACATGGTTTTTCAGACAGGCTTTTATGGGAAATTTGGCATTCTTGTAAAATTCCTGAGTTGCAAGTTACTGTTGTCTGCCTATACACATTGAATGTGCACGCACAGACATGTTATATGCATGTATAGGCTATGTAAGCTTCTATATTGCTGCTGCAGTCAGCTTTATATAAGTTTGGGCAATTACTGGTATCACCAGTTATTGCCAGCTTAGACCAGCCTGTGACCAGAACCAGATATCACAGCTTTGTCATGGCTGTATGTGTTACAACATTTTATCCTTCCCTTTAGCATCCTTTTACAGATTTCTCTAAAAGATGGGGATATAAAATGGAGACTATTTGGATGTGGAACTATAACACGAACAGAAAATAGAAACTGGAATCCAGATTCTCAGCAGAAAATATCTGAGGGAGAGGAGAAGATTCTGTCTGTAGCAGCAAACTAACACGCTAAGCAGACTGAAAGCAACATTCATAATGTTAGGAACCCACTTTCCTCAGTGCATAAATTCAAGACAATGAAAATGTAATGAATAAAGCATTTAGAGAGGTGATTGTGACAAGGACAGGAATGGGGGAGGGGTGCTGGATCATACAGTCAACCACTTCAAGTGGAACTGTGTTTACTGCTAGAGAGGAGACATCAAACTGGGAAATAATTTAGGCTTAAGGTTCCCCAAAATACATTCCTTCTCAAGCAAGCAAGCTGTCCAGCTGAGGCTACAAACATAACCAGAGTGCTTTAACTGACTGCATAAGACCCTGATTCTTCTTTAGCTACATGTGAAGGATATTTAGCAATATGTCAAGGATCTTAGGTATTGCATGCCAGACAGTCTTTTGAAAACATCCTACTGCAAGTGAAATCTAAGTATAATAAAGTATCCCCCCTGAAAAAATGCCTGTTGGGAGTTGCAAAGAGCCATTAAGTCTTGATCCCAATAGTATCTGCAGATATTGCTGGAAGACGCTACAAACAAAGAGCCAAACTTGGAGCTCAGCATCTCTGAGGATTTGGCCTTTGATTTGGGCAGCCTGCAGACCCCAAAGTCCAATCCTAGGAGGTTTCTGTACTGTTCTCAATTTGATTTTTTTTTTTTTTGGGGGGGGCAGAATCTGAGGCAAGCTTTCAACCTTTTCAATTAGTTTTAGTAACGATTTTCAAAGTTACATTTACAGAAAAAGGGCTAGAAAAGTAAATTGCTTAAAGGAAATCTGAAAATCTGTGTTCTGTTCCTATCCTCTCCAAACACAGGAACAGAGTTTTCAGTCCTGGGCCTGGCCACAAAGGCAAGCTGGGGAAGAAAGATATAATAAAGACATGATTTATTGGAATCAGCATGAAAATGTAACCAGGACTGATGTTTCTGTTACTCATGTTCACACTTTTGAAAAAAATTGCATGTTTTCTGTTTATCAAATAAGCCAAAGATTTTAAAACACCAAAATTTTTGTAAAATTTCTACCAAACACAGGAGATTCTACCTGTGGAAAATACTGTAGGCATCTAAAGCAAGTTTTAGTAAGTAATTGCTCTGTAGCTTATAGTTTATTTTCTGTTTTTTTCCTTTGCTTGATATACTGGTGAGCATTAGCTAGGAGAAGTCAAATGTCTTACCACTGGTTTCCAGGGAGAAGTTCCTTTCCTCTTTTTTTTTTTCACTAGAGCTTGAATCTGTAGTAGATACATTATAACCTTCATTCAGTATATGCACTGCTCCAAAATTTGGAAGATTATCAACTGGATTCCCCAAAATCCTGGAAACAGGCATAATAATGATAAGATTAGAAAAAAAAAAATCAAGAAACAAGAAATGGAAATTCCCAGCACACTTGGGTTCTTTATATTCACTTCATGACTTCTGGATGGTGAGGGATTAAGTCTTAAGGTATATTTTTGGAATCATGCTTTCAAGCTTCCTACATAATCATGGGACTTAGAAAGTTTTGGTTTACCTTTATAAAAATTATTTTTGCATTTGCAGGAGCTGAGGGTTTAAATAAAGCATCAAATATCTTGAAGTTCATGATAAAATTGTAAGAACTAGCAAAACTGCCTATAATAAGCAAGCAAGTAGAAGAAGCTAGTAGAAGAAGAGGAGGAATGAAGTACTGTGCAAGACAGGAGAAGGTTTTGAAATGTTGCCAGTTTGGAGAGGCTTGATATTTACATTACTGTTGTGAGTCATTATCTCAGCTTTCAGGTACCAAGGCATGAGTATTTTGGGGGTTTCTCTGAGACTAAACTACTTGCTAGCAATTTCGGTCCATTCTCACTCTTTCAGATTATATCTCTCTCTTGCATCTGATTTTTGTTGTCTATTAGTTTTGGGTTTTGCTTTTTTTTTTGTGAGTTTCCTTTTAAATAGCTCACTTTCTCCTTTCTTCCCTCTAGTCTGGTGTGCTACAGAGCTACCAAGGAGTCCCAGCACTCATCCTTCAGCTGCAGAGCACAGACATTCCCAACTAGCAGGCAGAGATGGGCAGCCAGAGTGTGCTGGCACTGGAAGCATGTAGGTCAGCCCCAGGTACTTGTTTTTGCTGTGATTCACCTCTCCACAAGGCATGGAGTGTTCTGTGAAAAGGGAGCTTTCCTCAGGAGACAGGCAGATTTTGCAGTGAGCTGGAAGGCTCCTCTTTTTCTCACTCACCTTTTATCTGAGAAAGCAAAAAGCCCATTTATCCAACCTCTGTTTCCACCAAGAAAATAAGTCTGCTCTCTAAGATCAAAGGAAGGAAAAGGAGCAAAGATCTCTGTATGAGCACGGCTGGTGTCTTGCACTACTGCCACTGTAGGTTAGCTGTATCTGAAGCAGGCCAGGCAGGTATAAAAACACAACTAAAATAGTGAGATGGAAGGACCATCTAGAGCAAGGCTTCCCATGTTTCTCATATATTACCAGACAGCAAATTTCTCACCATTGTTTCTAAGGACTTCCTCTCTATTCAGCCATTTGCACCTCTACTCCTCACTAAGACAGACATTACTGAACTGGTTCTTAACATCAATTTGGGGTGAGACAACAGAAATATTTTCTAGGGAGCTTCTTCCAGTGTTTCATCCTATTAACAGAAGGAAACTCTGCCTGATATAGTTCACAGGATATTGTCTCTTTTTTTTTTTTTTCCCCCCAGAAGATACAAAAGAAAATGGAAGTCAGTTCTGTCCTTTAAGACCTCCTTCCTCCCTTTTGTTCCCCCATTCACCTCCTAGCACTCTCTTGCAATGCACAGGGAGTGGTATTCTAGTGTATCTAGAACACAAAGTTTCTCTCAAGCATTAGGGAACAACTCCAAAGAGCATAAGCAATAGAAACAAAAATAGCATTTATACCAGTAAGAATATTTAACTCCACTGTCGAAGGGATGCAACTGTGGGCTTAACTAATTGTTTTATAAGCTTTTTGAAATACAAAAAAGTTACATATTAAATGATGGATGTACTTGTCTTAAATAAATGCATGTGGTTTTATATTTGGTATTTTCAATAGGTGTTTTGGATATGTGATTACATGATAGCCATCTATAAGATTTTATATATTTACTTAATTTAGATATATAGAAAAGATATGGCAGTTGCTTTTTAACTTTTAAAGATCACAAGTACTACAAATTTAAAACACAAAGGTAGAAAGCATATGGCATATATTTTAGTAGGATGTTTTTAAAACCTTGAGATATGAAAAAATATGTAGTAAGACATTAATACGATGCCTTATTTGTCACAGCCAGATTACAGCTCTGTCACAGAAGTGAGAAATGTAAAGAAATTTAAGAAGAGATGTAGCTGATGAGGTCATTGATGACCTCAGTTTCACTACTAGGTATAGCTCAAGATTGAATGAGAAGATAGAGAGCAGCCCTGCAGAAAAGGACTTGGGGAGCTGGTGGATGAGAAGCTGGCCATGAGCAAACAGTGCATGCTGGCAGCCCAGAAGGCTAATCGCATCCTGGGCTGCATCAAGAGAAGTGTGACCAGCAGATCCAGAGAGGTGATTCTGCCACTGCACTCTGCTCTGCTGACACCTCATCTGGAATACTGTGTCCAGTCAAGTCCTCTCCAGAGGAGACCACGAGAATGCTCAGGGGCTGGAACACCTCTCCTACAAGGACAGGCTGAGGGAGCTGGGATTGTTCAGCCTGGGAAAGACAAGGCTTTGGGGGGACGTCCTAGTGACTTTCCAGTACCTAAAGAGAACTTACAAGAAGGCTGAAGAGGGCCTGCTTGCAAAGGCCTGGAGTGAAAGGACAAGGGTCAATGGTTTTAAATTGGAGATGAGTAGATTTAGACTTGATATTAGGAAAAAGTTCCTTACCACGAGGGTGGTGAAACACTGGAACAGGTTGCCCAGGGAGGTAGTTGGGGCCCCATCCCTGGAGGCATTCAAGGCGAGGCTTGACAGGGCTCTGAGCAACCTGATCTAGTTGGGGATGTCCCTGCCCAGTGCAGGGGGGTTGGACTAGATGACCTCCAGAGGTCCCTTCCAACCCAAATGATTCTGTGACTCTATGATTGCTACTAGACCAAATACAGAGATACTTCCACTTGTGCTCAAAATCCAGTCCTATCTCGTGAAGCCACAGTTCTATTACCAAAGTCATATGAATGTTGATCAAAGCACTGACTATATACACCAAGTGATAACATCACAGTCATTATTATTAGACAAAGAAAGTCAGAATTGTTTAGTTAGGTAACAAGAGCTTTAGCTGTAGGGTTATGAAGATTTTGAATGCAATAAAATACAGTATAAACATCAACAAAATATAATAAATACTGTAACTACTATAATACTAGATTGCTCAAGAAATTCTGAGGGACTGATACTTCCTAGTCTTTCTGTTTTCATTTACAGCAAGTTCATTTTGGAAATGTTGAAGAATCTGCATCTATCAGAAAATTGCTCACTTATTGAAGCCAGCTATTTTTAAGGTTTTATTTAAAGGAGATAATGAATAAGACTAAATTGATGTCAGGCATGAGGTAATTTTAACCAATACATTCAAAGTCTGTAATACAAAATATTGGAAAATTATATGTAGAGTAATCTAAAGTAATGAGATGTTAAAAATCCTTGGAACCTAGAAACTCTTCTATTCATTCTGTTCTTTTTCTTTCAACCTCACTGTGGGAGGTTCCATCTCTGACATCTTTATATATGATGTTCTCATTTCAAAATGCCACTGAACCTTCAAATGAACACTTGCCTATGATCTTTGAATACAAAAATACTTAAATCAAGGGTTTTATATCTTAGTGCACTCAGCCATAATATGCAGTGAAAGAATTTTTGTATTTAGTCTAGGGTTTATTTCAAAAGAAAGGAAAAGATGACTCTCAAAATGAAAACAATAGTTCAGTAGAATGAAATACCAGCAGTACTGGATAATTTCTAGACAGGATATTTAAACATATATTGCAAAGAAAGGGAAATGAAAACTCCTTTAGGAAGTTAAATCTGGAGTAAAATACAGTATCTTTCTATAAGAATTGCTTACAAATTGCCATTAAAGAATGAAAATAAAATGAAGTAGGGCAAGCAGTGTTTGTACAGTACTTGCAGTTTGCACCTAACCCCAGTGTAAGTGTGAATAGCACTTGAATGAACAACTTTGAAGACCTACTCTATTAGTGAATGTTACTAGGTAACAAGCAAGGACAGCTTGCTGTTCTACATTGGACACAAAATCATCATGAGCATACTTCTCTTGCGTGCTTTACACCTATCCTTTTTTATCTCATTGGACTACAGAGATCTTATAACTACAAACAGGTTCTGAGGTCATTTGCTAGAACAGACTACCTTCTATACTGTCCTCTGTTAATCAGCTATACAAACACAACTTATTAGGATGTAAACAGACCAAACCAACTGTGTAAGTAACTTGAGGGAATAATGCAGAGCTGCTACTGAAGTCCCAAGTCAACCTTGTACTTCCTTTTTCAAGATTACCTCTTAAATATGTTGGTTCCACATCTAATTGTTTCTCACTGCTTTACTTTTGCTATTCAAATTAAGATATAGGGAAATGTGGGTCCTTATTGCTCCAAATGGTAATCCAGCCTTATTTCATTTCATGGATTGTAGAATTATCCATTAAATCTCAAATTTTACTTTTAACAGATTTGTCATACACAATCAGTTTTCAGCTTTCTAATGCATGTCAGAATTTACTGTTTTCTGAGGGGTCAATGCATTGGATGTGGGATTGTGAGGTTTCAGTAACCTCTCACAGGCTCTGTTGCAAGCAGGCAGCACTAGTGAACATCACAGTTCTTTCTTTTGCTTGGGATAGGTGTCCCTTATGCATTTCTTCTTGAAGCTTCTACTGGCTTTTGGTATCATCTTGGTTGAAGCAAGAAGCTGGGTACACTGCTGCTTAAAAGCTGTGATGACTCAAAAGCTGTGATTGTCCCTATCTTTTGTCCTTTCAACACGATTGCTGCCTGAGCTAAAGCAACATGAAACCAAGCTCACTATACTAAATAGACTTCAAAACCACAAAGAAGTTAAAGCTTATCCACACAAAAATGTTAAAGCTTTCCTGAAAGCAGAAGCAACAAAACCACAGACATCTCCTTCTAATAAATCCTAAGCTCTGTTCTTTAGCATCATTGTAACTGATAAGAACATTAAGTTTTTTTCATCCTAACTAGGTGAGTGTGTCTCACACGAGAGCTGTGCTTCTATGGGAAACAGAAGTATGCACACCCTTAACATTTTCCATGTATACCTTAAACCTGCAGATGTTAGAAGTGCCCAGGATGCTAGAGGAATACTTACTGGCTGCAGCTACTTGTTGCACAGCTAGGACTGAGTGCTCCATCCAGTACAGCTGCTGCCCTGTGTGTGGCAGGATGCACTGTTCAGTTCCCTTCCCTCTGGTGCTGAATATTGCTGGCAACTCTCAGCAAGCTCCCTTCGACTGCACAGGCTGCTTGAACAGCTTGTATAGGAGTGCTCTGGAGAAAACAGAACATCTGAAACATTGATTAAAAAGGCCGCAAACACTAAAACTGGTTTTAGTGGGAAGCATATCATACAGTTGCCTGTGAGATACTGCTAAAAGCATACATTATTTTTTGGTCTTTAGTTTCACTACTAGCTCCATTGATAAAAATAAATAATAAATAAATAATAAAAATATGCACATCAGAGCAGTATAGTATTCAGAACAGCACTACTACAGACTTTTTTTTTAGTATTTAAGTTCAGCCTGTAGTGTGGTGTTCAGGCATAGTCTGAAAAATCACTTGGTGTCTCCTGTGGCCCCTGGTGCGATAACTGTGCCGACAGCAGAGGGAGCATTAAACTCATTGCCCACGGGAAAGTGTGGGGAGTGATACCCATGTTCCTATAATCCTTGTATGGGTAGGATGAGCTCATCAGCCTTCTGGCAGTCATCCTAGGAGAAGGACAACTCTGATTCCAAACCCGGGCAGATGGAGCTCGTTTAGCCCTGGAAGGCCTTCCATCTAAGAGGTTAAACCTCTGTCCTAAGGACTTCACTGCCAGCATCCAAGCTTGCTAGGCCCTGGCAGATGAACCTTAGGACTAAAGGGTGGGTCCAGCTCTGCGCATGCTGTCTCTCACCTAAAAAACATCCACTTCGCAGGCTCGAGGGTGCTATCTGCTATCCTCTTTTTATCAGCGCACTTGGAAAAGGCACTGATGAGGAGTGTGGGTGGAGCCCTCCCTGGATCTTCGTTCGCGAAGCCTAGCCATACATACAGTGTGGTGTTATATCATTGGCAGTTTAACGAGTTGATATTTGAGGACCACTAGACTAAGGATACAATATATCATTGTCCTTAATTTGGGATTATTCAAATGCTCTGACTTCAGCAGATATAAACTGAATGTTAATGCATTTGTAGTCTGATATTTTGGATAATAAATGAGGAAAGACATCAGAAAAGGGTGAAACAAGGCTCACCTTTAGAGCATCAAAATTTTTTCAGGTAGTAATCACTTTCTGCCTTTTTCAGATCAGTCTGAAAGGAAAACTGAAAGTTAACAGATTTACTTCTTTCCACAGCTATTCATTTTCACCTAAAGAGGATATCACCATCATGTCATCCAGGTATATAAACAGAAGTAAAACCTTTTATGATATTATTATGGAATGTAAAGATATAGAAGAAAGATATAGCTGTGCAAAACAGATACATGAATATTTCACGATCATTTGGAGCCACTAAATAATACAGATTCTTATGCAAATGGTAAGGCATTTTCACGTAATAAAAGTAAGAATACTTGGAAAAGTGCACAAGTACCTATGAGTTTAGATAAAACTCATCTGAATTTCACTTAAAATACCCAAATGTGAAAGTAAAAAACTGTGCAAAAGTGGTCTTTCTTAAAGAAATTTTACTACTTCCTGATTTAGGATACTTGGTTAAAATGTTACAAATGATACTGTACTTATTAAATGGCTTTAGGATTTTTTGCAGTACTTCTTCCACCTAGAAATATATAACATCACATACAAAGAAGTTCTGCAGCAACAACTGTACGAAAATCTTTACAGGTCCAACATTTACTACTCAGGTTGAGAGCAATATTTTGTCTGTTTCAGCAAAGGTTCAATCAGTTCAGATTAGTGGTCCATGTTTTAAACCTATACATATTTTAAAGATGTAGTTATTGCTCTTGCTAACAAAACTTTTTGGAAAGACAATAAAGACTGAGCTAAGTGCATGAAACAGTAGGAACACTGATTAAATATATAGCTACTGAAAATACCTACTCCAGTTGTAGAGTATACAACTTCCTTTCTAGGAGTAAAAAATGAACATATGTTTGGTTGGGAGGGATAGATATTGGTTTGTCACTTGTTTATGATGGTGACTGCCTAGCAATGCATGTGGCAATGGCAAGGTTAAAAATCTTCCCTGGAGTAATAGTGGAAACCTTTTCTTCCCCAAAGATATTGCCTCAGATGCTAGGAAAAAGAGACAAGTTCCTCCAGGTGAGGATGTAGGTGGGTTGATTGAGGTAGTCCAGCAATGAGGAAGTCTGCTGGGATCAATTAAGATGACCCAGATACAAAAAGTAAGGAGAATGCTTTTGCTCCTTTATTGCTCCTGGTTTCCCACTCTTGACTCTAAGCTATGGGTTGCAGTGCTGAGTCTTGAGGAGCACTGTAAGGCTCATCTGTTGTTATCAGTTTGTGACTTAAGTACCTTGAGAAATTAATTTCTCTGTAAGCAATAAAAACTTATTCCTCTTAGAGCTGCACAATAAAAATGTAAACCTCAATGTCTTAATGTAGTTGCCCTCTACTCCTTTTTATTTTAATTTTTACACCCAGATCTGACAATAGGAATGACCAACCATTCATCAGAGGATGCAGAGCTAGAATTGTTTTCTCTGCAAACACTGGCTTCTCGAGCAGTTTTATCAAGGAAAAAAATCTAGCATGTTCCTGAAGTTACAGTGTCATTTCTACTATTTTTAGAAAGGCTATTAAAAAACTAATATATATACTCTATGTTAACAATGGAAAAAATAACCATGTTGTGTTTAAAACTTTGTATTGAAGTGTCAGCTTTTCAATGCTGCTCAGAAGGTCCAAGTCTAGAACTAAGGACTGCAAGAGAGCTACAGAGTTAAAAATAGGGATCAGAAAAAAAAACCCCACAGGTTTGCTTCAATATAGTATTGACTGGTTTGGGTTTATGGGTTTCTTTTAACCAGTTTTTCAGTTTAGGCCAGTCCTATTGTCCGCTCTTTCATCTGATTAAATTCCCATCATAAGCCATTTCCTATATCATTCACTACAGAGGCATTGTTTGAAGTACCCAAAAGCAGTAATTATTGCCAGAGCCTGAAAAGGTAGAAGGTCCAGTCTGATCCAAACCTCCTCCACTTCCACATGTCACTAAACTCAGTGGACAGCTGCTTATTTGACCTTAACATTTCCCAGCTTCCAAGCCTCCTGTGTCTGTGTACTAGGAGCACTGAGCTGGTCCGAGCAGTACTTGGCTGCTGGAACTGACAGCCTTCACCCCAGAGCTGTACACCATCTGTTGGGTGCTTCCTGAAATGTACTACAGCTTTCTGAATAGAAAAGGGCTACCATTTAAAACACATTGTCTTTTTGCCTAGTATCAAACCTCAAAACATTTAAAAAAGGGAAAATAGAGGGGGAACTCAGTGTCTCACCAAGCAGAAATTCACAGTGTAGAACATTTCCTTTAATAGTTTCTTCCGTTCAGTCAATCTATTTGCACCTTTTATTTGAATGAAAGATAGTCAGGGATTAAAATTACTATTGCCTGCTTCTTCTATCCTCCATTATATAATCAGGTACAAGTAAAATCCCTGAGGCAGAACAAAGCTTTATTGACTGAAAGCAGACACAAACCTGTCCTACTGTAATTAGGGGGAGTTTTGAATTGGTTTCAAGGGACTGTCAGAAATAGACCTCAGAAAGGGATGCATGAAATACCTTGTTTTTTACAGATCCTCCAAAGCTATGTGCTCTTAGCAGCACACAAGAACATGTTCCAGTTCAGAAGAGCAGAAACCCATGAAACATGTGAATCTGCTTTGTCAAGGTGGAAACCCACTGTATGCAAGAAGATACAAACATTCCAGAGAAAACAGTGTGAGGAGGGGGAGAACCCTCAAGAAAAAAGAGAAAAAAAAAAAAAGAAAACCTTAGTTCTGGTAATAAAAAATCATCTCAGTTCTGAACAAAACCCCAAAGAATAAAATTCTCTATTTCTGAAAAATAAAATCTGTTCTAACAATATGCCTACCCAGAGTTTCATGGCTGACTCACAGCTCATAAATTAAGCATGTTCTAACCTGAGCACACTTAATGCTGAAAGAGGTACAATGTTTAATTCTGTAGACTCCATTCATCCTGTGGTCTATGGAGGTGTTAAAATATCTTATGTTTGAGGAAAATCAACCAAAGAATGGAACAAGACTCATGCCTTTGAGGTCTCTCTGGCATTACTTCTAACAGGACATGCGTAAACACTGTTGTTCTGGACAAATTTCAAATGGAAAGTAGAGGTACTAAAGAAAACCAAAGCTTACTAGTATAAATTAGAAAAATTATTGTTTCTATCACCTTTTAAAGATTTTAGACTAGTACTGGTACAACTGTCTTCCACCAAAGATATTGCCTCTAAACAGACCGTGTGGCTAGCTCTCCAGCATCATCTATAAATACATGGCACTTTCAATGCAATTTTCACTAATTGGTCTTTTTTGGAGAATCCATTTCAGTACTGCATTTCAGCATGTTTATTTTAGTTTATTTCCCTTTTAACTGAGGTCCTTTTAAGTAGCTAACAGGACTGCTTGAGAGAATTTAACATTCTACTACAGACAAAAAGCACTTAATAACTCCTCAGGCAAAGCAGTGAATTGCTAAAAAAGGACTATTCTAATCATCACTTGCACAGTTGCCGTTACAGTGGCATATTTATATTGTAAGACATGGTGGTATACAGTTTCCTCCTGTACAATCAGCAATGCAAAGCAGTAGGGAAAGGTGGTCTGCAAAGTGGCAACACAACAACACTGAACATGTGAAATGTGTCTTTATGCTTTCCCGTGGTAATGTGCCTGAGACAACACTGCTGCCATTGTATAACATGAAAAAATTATGTCCATTTCCATCAAAGAACAGCAAAAAAGAGAGATTTTTTTTTTTTCCTTATTGTGGTTAGCCTGAGTTCAAAGCTTGGGCTAACACACTTATGGATGAACAGAATAAACAGTTACACTTAGGCTTACTCTATATAGCTTAACGAACACATATGAAGATCATATAAATAATTCACATTACTCAAGAGGTGGTGAGTTGAACAAGTCCCTTCTGGTTAAACTTATTTAAAGATAAGGTGAAGTTAAGTGAGTGATGGCACAGTTACAGAGGCCACAGTCCAAGGGGAATTTGGACAGTCTAAGTTACACTACCAGAGTGATTTGTGCAGAATTATGTCAACTTACAGATCTTTAGACCTTATGGGAAAAGGAAATGTCTAATCTCTAAGAGAAGTGATACAAGATGAGTATTTTACAAAGCACAATAATGCTTTACTCAATAAGCAATTTCTATGAAATAAAACTGGACATCAACAAAGCACAGAAAGAAACATTACAGAGCTGAAGAGCAAGTTCAGTGACAACAAGGAAACAACAAGGAAATTCTGAATTACTAAAGACTTGAAACAAAATGCCACACTTTAAAAAAAACATAACGCTTTTCAGTCAAGTGCTTTCACATTTCTATTCTGCAGTACCTCAGAAGTATGTAATGGATGTATCTGTATTATATTCTAAGCATTTCATTGAAATTAGAAGGCACATAAATATAGAATATATTTGTAAAAATATTATATTTAGAATAAATATAGAAGGTATTTCTAGAGTAGTTACTATGACTGAACACTAATGCGTTATTATTTTTGGCTGACTATTAGCTACAACCATCAAGTTCGTGAATTAATCTATAATGGAAATTTCTGTTCTGGTAAAGAAATTATATCAACAAACTAGGTAGCATTTTATCTGTTAATATTACAGTAAGTCTGCAGTATTTTTCATGTTGAAAGGGTAAAATTATAATGACAACCTATCTCTCTTTTATTATATAAATATATTACTCATAGTTATGCTTCATAATTATAAGCATTATCCTGAGCCCCAAATTCATTGTTATGATATTACTGAAGATTCTGTAATTTAGAAGTAATAAAATCCTATCAGCTTTTCACAGTAAAATTTACAAAGCAAAAGAAACTGCCTTTTCAGTGACTTCTAAACACCTTTGTTTTGAATGGTCAAAATGCTAAGAGCATTCCAGTTCAGTAGCTCTGGTTCAGAAACATGTATAACAGTTAACAGTAA
>VWZO01010557.1:45000-140000 GCA_013396975.1 Bucco capensis | reverse complement strand
CCTGATTTCAGCATTTCTAGATACAAGCCCTAAAGGACCAAAAGTGTCATAAAATTCTCATCACTTACCTCTGCTGCTCCTTGTGTACACAATTTCAGTATTTGGAGCTATCAGAAATCTTCATCTGCTATTGTTCTGTCTTTGAAAAACCTGGATAACATGACTGTTGTAAGAGCAAAATCTTAGAGGAGAGCATCCGATCGATTTGAATTCTGTAAAACATAATCAGAATGTACATTGGTACATCACTGAGTGCCTGGAGGAAAGCAGGGTCCCAAAGACTGCTATGCAATGCACACAAAGCATAATAAAGCCCATTAAGCTCCAGGTGAAGAAGTCAGTTAAGGTCTGTAACAACTGACTGACAACCACACTGGGCTCTTGCAATCAGTTCAAAACTTGAGTATGCTAAGCTCTGGAACAGAGCCCTTTATTCAGGTGAAGAGTCAAGGTCCTGGCTTATTTGGGTAGTGGGGCTTAGGAAATCATTGAGTGGGGAATGCAATATCTTCATGTGATAAAAATATTATTCTTGGTGTAAATTATTGTCAACATGTCTACAGAATATGAACCTTGAATACATACTGCTTATAGTGGCACACGTGCTACTTTCTAGTATCAGTGTCAACTGGATCAATAAAAAGGACTGAAAGATTTTCCAAAGCCTTAGCAAAAGCAAGAAACAAAACAAAACTCACCATTCTCTTTCTCTAAGCAGATGAACAGGGCAGCCTGGAGACTTGTCCTCCTCAACTTTGCATGAGGCCATTGCAAAAAATTTAAAAAAATAGGTGAATTTTGGTAAATCATATAAAATAGTAGTAAAGCCAGATGGAAAAGGAAGCCTATAGCAGAAAACTAAATCAGTAGTTTGAGATAGTCTTACCATGTTAAGCAACTTAATGCAAACTGCATTAAGCAACTTAATATAATTTGTTCACAAAATTGAGATGGAGCTACCATTGAAACTCCATATTAACAGGTACAATGAGTGTGATTTCCAGTGATTTCTGAAATAAGTGCCATCTCCATCACAGAATTAGTCTTTGGGGACTTCATAAGGGTATTGATATGAACTTACTTAAACTCTGATTCTTGCTCTAAGGGCAAATAACATAATTGCACCTCAATATACATTTGGCCTCAGGTTGCTTTTGCTCAGTTTTTATAGATCTGCACTTTCCTATTGTTTCTATTGTATAAGATGTCATAGCACCACTTTGATAACATGTCTGAGTATATCAAAGGCCAAGGGAATTCTGTTATGTAAACACATCATTTATTACTATATACAACAATGATTACCTGACATCAAAGCTTATCTAGGAGCACGCTGTGTGACTGCTGAGTAGGCGGGCTTACTGTTAAGCCCTATCGATTGACAGAAGTCTGGAGAAAAGACAGTGGAGGGGAATGGTGTTCTATCAATACTTTCACCATAGGAAGGAAAGAGCCTCCCAATCAACATATGACTTAAATATGTATATTTTCTTGTCCCCACCTCCTCCAAACCCACAGAAATAGCTCTTCCAGGGGCCACAGCAGACAGGGTAATAGCTCTGTCCTGCCTTGCTTATCAGCACCAAAATGTAAGACTAGAAGATGTAGTAGCCTGTGGTCACAGTGTAGTCAAGGGTGGTCTCTCTGTCACAATGTCCACCAGCTCTCTCCAGGCAGACAATTACAGGATTTGGGGAAGAAGTAAATTAATCCTCTTCTCACCATACAGGCAACTGAATTAAAGATGGTGGTCCAGAGACCAAATATATTCATTCACATAGAGAAACAACTTACCACATCAGTACCTAAAGGACTGCTGTGGACATTTAAGGGGTGGACAGTAAAAAGCATCACTGTGCATTGGAATAGCTTAAGCTGCTTTTCTATGTAATCAGATTCAAGCTCATCATCATGACAGAGAAGAGTTATGAGACACAAATGACTTGTTCTGGCATAAAAAGTCATTAGATACACACAGGCATACTGTATTCTAAAGAAAATTGTATGCAAACATAAAACTTTACCCACTGCACTTAACTGATATCTCAAGAAGGTACTAACCTTTACGGTTTGTATATATGTAAATATAGGCAGACTCCTCTTTTCACCTGTTTGGCTCCATAGTAATTCTCCTCAGGATTTCTCTCATAAACCAGAAGAATGAACTCTCATGCAGTGATGCAGTGAATTCTCCCAGCCATACCTTTTGATCATACAACAGGTGAAGGAGCAAATTCCATTTTACCAGACGTTATGCTTTAAACTGAAAAAACTCACTCCACAAGGGCAGTTGAAGACACCATTGCTTAAAGTGAAATACATTTTTAAAAGGTCTGTGGATGACACAAAGAAAACATAGTACATAGACTTCATTTCTGTGGAAAGAAAGTGCTGCTGAATAAAAACCCAACTAAACCTTTAAAGATGAACCAGTTCTGATGAATAAAATTCACCTAGAATCAAATTCTCTCTAAACACAATGTTGTCCGATTTTCATTTAAAATAGGCACCTGCTTCAGTACCACATCTGTGTAATTTCAATGAACTTAAATAAAAACAAGAAGCAATATGTATCCAAATTAACTTTGCTTGCAGGTTGGACGTGAAATTGCTGGCATAATTAGAAGCAGTTTGTCTGAAGATTTGACCCATGATCTACACATCTTTCAAGCAGAAAGAATAAGAGAGAACATGAATTAAAAGATGAAGTCTGTATGAAAAAGCTTCTGTTGAAAATGTCTGTTGGAATTCTATCTCACAGATATGTGATTTTTCTATAAAGGAATATTTAGTTTTCATTACAAACCTTTTGTTTTACAAATGGACTCTGTAAAGACATCTGAGATATTTAGAGACTAAAGTTGTTTAAGGCACACTCTTTGTTTCTGGAATATGAGAAGAGACCATTATTATTAAATAATTTAAAAATATTTGACATCTAATGCAGATTTTTTTGTCATAAAACATAGCCTAAATATACACTTGTGGCAAGGGCTGCTCTGAAGGATAACTTCTGTTTGCTTTGGCTCCTTGTAGACTCAAGTTTACCTAGAGGTGGAAGCTTGCTGGACCCAGTATAGGTTTTACCAGGACATTTTTAGAGACCATACAGACAGAGGGGTTAAGAAGGCCCCTAGATTTGCCTTCCAGGTCTGCTTAGTAGAGCTTCATGGAGGGTGTCCACTTTACTTAGGACTCAAAACAAGCTTCCCAACAGTTTCTGCTTTGACTTTTGTTACACTGCTAGTTTTCTACTTGGAATGTGAAAGAATTGATAAAGGATCAGAAAAAGTAGTAATGATGATTTAAAGATGCTTTCATGACTTATCAAATTCAGTCCATAACAGGTATCACTCTTGCACTTGATGCTTCTTTTAACACACTCAAGGACTGCAACATTTACTCCAATTGCCTGAGAGAAAACTAAGATTCCTGAAGCCATCTTACTGATTTCAGGCTACCCAGAAGTTCCACTCTATGCAAAAGCCCCAATCCTCAGAAAGCTAATTAATATAGCTTCTGCTGACCAGGTGCCCGAGAGAAGAAATGTGTCCATACTGAAGAAGGACATTGCTCTTCAGAGACAAACAAACGATGGCACAATTCCTACTCACCAAAAATTTACTAGACCATATGTAGACAAGTTGAAGTAGCATAGCATCTGGAAAAGGGGAACTTAGAGACCATATGCAATGAATCCTACATCAGGTTCACAAGGGAAGCTTTAAAAATAAAGTTTGAGCAAGTGAAAAGATGTTCGGTGCAATAAACAGAGCCAGAGAAACAAAGAGTGTGAGAAAGGATACAGCTGAGCCGAGATACAGGCTGAAGCAAATCTTAGTGTTACACAAGTTTTGAATTTGGGGCCTGATAGATTTTCTTCTTATCCTGATAAGGTAAGAAATGAGGAAAATTCTGATACATAGGAGAAATATATTCAAACTGTGGTCAGGAATTTTTTGAATGGGTTTCAAAAAGGGGCAGCAGAAAAGAGAATTCAGAGAACAGAACAATAGAAGTAGCTCAAGTAGCAGTTATAAAGGAAATGGGTGAGTGATCTGGCAAGAATAGAAAAAAATGTGTTATCTCCCGATATGAAACACAAACCCAGGGTCTGATGGAAACTCACACTAAAAAAAAATAAAAGAGAAAGAAAAAAGAGCCAAAGTTAATAAAGCTTCTATGATGGGGAAGGGACAGCTGGAGGATGGAGAAGCAGCATTATTTGGCCCTGACTATGAGCAGAACTGGCAAGCCTTGACTAAGCGGAAAGAGTATCTTGGGAGATCTGTTTTCTATTTAATTTTTTTCTGTGGGCTAAGTTTTGCATTGTGTACTCTTTGTTTAATATGTGTATTGGCTATTAGTGCATTCTTTCTATATTATTTTTAACTTCTGAAAGGGACTGGTGTTAATTTTTAGGAGCTTAAGCTACAACAGTCAGACAGTGTGAAAGCTATATAGAGAGCAATACAAAAATCTCCAAAAACTTGCTACTCTGTGGCCTTCCTCTTCAGGCCTTCTCCAAGACAACTCACATAAACAAATTCTCCTCAGCTGTAATTTCTTTCAAACACAACCTTGGTCACCAGGAATAATAACAATAAGGTACTCCCTCTCATTTCTTTAAGCAGTGTACAGAGACTGTTTTCATTGAGACTATCTCCTCACCTTATGCATTCAGCAGTCCTCCAGTATACAAGATCTCTGGGTCAGCTCCACACTGCTATATTGCTGCTCAAAATACAGCACAATAAGAGTTTTCATAAAAATAGAGCTTAAAAAGTTCAGATCACCCAGAACAAGACCTCCCAAAAGGATAAATTCTGTTATTAGAAAGCTTGGAATAGACATATTCACAAATACTTAAGTAAGTATGCTTAGTATATGTCTGCAGTAAGGCAACATTTTTATGACACATGCTACCTGTGTTCATCCACAATTGTGGCCTCTCAGAACAGAAAAAAAAAACCCCACCAACAAAATAATAACAAAGCTGGTTAGGAGAATTCTGGAAGTTAATTTACTCATCTGACAGCAGGAAAAAGAGAAAAAAAGAATGTCTAGCAAGTTACTAAAAATTTATAAAAGGATTGGGGCAGAGAGAAATTTTGCAGTGTAGTTACTTGTTATGTAAATTTCTCGTGCTACTTGTAGATACTGATGTCTTGCCATTTTGTTTCTGCCAAATGCCTGTTTACTACTCAAATTGGCTTAATCTTTCCATACCTCAAGTCTTTCATACCAATGTGCCATAATAGTAATAACGAGATGCTCAGTAAATTAAATATCACATCTAAATTATACTGCGAAGAGGAAGAGAGAGGATGAGACACTTCCTGGGTGATCCACCAAGAAAATATATAAGCTATTTAGTGTTCTTTTAACATGCTGGAGAATACTTGTTATAAGTAAATGTGAGCTATATTGTTAGAGAGAATTAAAAGAATTTATGCAACCGAACAACATGAGAACAAATATTTTTCTAGAACTAGATTTTTGAAAGATATCTTTTGGTGCTTGGTTAAAATAATGTGCGAACTGGTAACAACAGGTAAGTCCAATCACTCAAATATGAAGTTTATGATGACTATTCACATGCTGCAGGATAGCTGGAGACTTAAGTTCAATTTAGTGTTCCTAGACAAGCTGTAGGCAGAAGTGCTATAAATGCATGTACTTTGCTAGGACAGAAATATCAAAACAAATGAGATAGTGTGGTGGTGCAAAAGAAGCAGCATATGTTGTAAATGTGCATATATAGTGTTACACTCAATTGTAAAGGAATTTATTGGACTCGGTATCTTAATGACTATAATCTACATTCATAGTGAATCAGTCCATATCCATCTCATATTAGGGTTTGTGAACTTCTGTTGACATCTCAGCTGAAGAGATTACAGCATGTGGCCCTGCATGTTTATTTCCTGAGGGACCTGTCAATTGATTCAACAGCTTCCTGGAACACTTGCATTTCCAAGGAAGTTGCCTTGTTGTGCACTATGGGAAGTTAGTGTATCAAGAGTGCTACTACTGGTTCTGTAGGAAGGAGTGATAATCTCAAATACCATTTCATGTTTAAGATTGGCTAAACCAAAGAAAGAACAATCCCATTATCTGAATGTATTCCTTCCAGCAGTCTCCCCATCACTAAAAGATATGTTCTACGTCCTTTTTGGCAAACGATTTTGTGTGAGCTGAGAAATGAACATTGCATTAGTAGAAGGAACTCAGAAAAGCCACTGGGCCTGAACACTGCACTCAGCAGGCATTGCCCTCAGATGACAACAGATTTGGGTCATGCCTGTCATTGGCATGAAGATGCAGGGCCTAGACAGCATTAGAAAAGTGAATTTTTAGAAATGAATTATCTCAAGACCGTGAAAACACGTACACCAGTCTTTGCTATATAATTTTTCTTTTACTGGAAGTAGTAAATGAGAAATATTTCCTGCAGAGTTTATTAAATATGTTTGTGCTTAGTGCTCAAAAAAGATATGCTGCAAGGTAACCAGGGCCTTTTAAAAAATGTTATCAATATTTTGGGAGCAAAAGTTAAGAAGAAGAAAAGAATCCGAGAAAGAGAGACACAGTGACAGCAACTGGAGCACATTTCTGTTATTAACATATATGGTGGCCAAGGAAAGCATCACAGGCAATTAACAATCCACAGCTGTAGTCACACAAAGTCTCTCTTCTGTGCAAGAGTGGAAGTTTATACAGCTGCTGCTAGCTACTCAGGAGTCACTAATGCAAACACATGATTGCATCATGTTTACAAATTTCCTGCAAAACCTTCCACATTTGTATGGATTATATTACATTCACTCAGAGCCTGATGACAAATTACAGTAGATTAATCTCTTCTTAAAAATATGTGGAGCTTTTAACAAAGTGTACATAAAACAAGCTACTAGTTGTTTTTCACTGTTAATAATGATTCCTTTAAAATCCAAAGTTTAGAAGTGTTACAGGGCATGCTACTGGGCTTTCATTCATTATACTAATAAAACTCCATAAAGTAGACTGCTGCTGCCAGAGGGGATTGCTCCTTTCTGACAGGTATAGTGACAGACACAAATTTTCTATCTCTGAATAGTACTATAGATACTATCAACAGAGACAAAGAGAACAAAATGTATGACAATCATTCAGTCTCACAGCATAGAGATTTGTAGCTCACTACTAAGTATGCTTCCCAACAAACAGACTATGTTGTCCTAGGGCTACATGGAGGAGTTATATTTTCTTTGAAAATTCAAGGGCATTTGGATTGTTTTTACTCTACTTGAACGATTGTTTTTTTTGTCAGTTACAGCTAAACAGGTGTGGGGTCCAGGCTTTTTATTTTTGCCAGCAAAACGACTATTAACTGACCATTTGTTCCAGAACACTAACAACATAATTTGCAGTAAATATTTTAAATAAACATTTTTCTCAGGTCAGTTTTCAAAAATCCAATAAATAATATCCAGAAATGAATACAACTCCCTCTCCCTCACTCAGTACTGGTATTTCTAAAATGCCTTTCCCAGTGATAAAACAGAAAAACCTTGGGACAAGTCCAGAGAGGAGAGGCAAATCTCCTTTCTCCTCTAAAGTTTAATCTGTGGCTTCTGGGCCAGAACATGCATTTAGATTTCCCAATAAAGAAAACATTTTATGAATGATGGAGATTATTCAGCACAGCCTACAGAATATGACAATAGCACTCTGCAGGCACCTTTCCCTGGCTTTGGCCCATTCTTTGCATTACTCCTAAAATTGTTTCCCTTTTTGACGACCCGTGACAGTTAATCTGGGGTCTTCTAGCTGATGGCTGTAAGATCATAGTGGCTTCTGGAAGAGGATGAAGTTCTTGACCCCAATCCATTACAGTCTTTTTCCACAGGAGGCTTAGCAAGTCAGAATCTGGAGCTGGATCCAGAAATGAATAAATGAATGGTACAGCTGATGCCATAGTCTCCCCTTCCTGTGCTCCACTGAGGAAACAGATCATTGTGAGGGCAGGACTTTTTCACATTGCCTTTTCTAGAGCTCAGTAAACTGAAACCCAGTGGTCCAGCATAGAAAAAAATGCACAAGCTGCTTGCAAGAGATCATCCCAGACAGGTGGATACACTATCAGTCTGGGAAAAGGAGCAGAACATTTTAAATCTCTGTTTAGGAAGGAGACCATTCCTATTTGAAGAGATCATGATCAACAGTGTGCTTATGAGAACTCTCTTATTGAGCCAGATCAAAGGTTAATCTAACTTAGTATCTGGTTTCCAAAACCAGTAATAGGCAGATGCCTAAACAAGTTTAAGAGTGGGACAAGTCTATGTGATATTTTCTCACAATAGTCTTCAAACCTCTAACTATTTTCAGTTTAGAGGACTTTGTAAACCAGATGTGGTTATGGGATTTTGTAACTCCCAACAGATTTCTCTTCCACATGTTTTCAAGCGTTGCTAAAAGCCCACATAAACTTTTAGCACCCACAGCATCATCTAAGAGTTCCATAGTTTAACTCCATATTGAGACTACTTCATTATTTTTTTTACTCGTTTACCTGTTTCTAGCCTTGTTTGATGGCTCCAGCTCTTCTGTGGAAAAGATAGGCATTAATCTCTCTCATGCATTCCTTTCCAACTCTTACTTCACGCTTAAAATTTGAGTAATGGAAATTCACACAGTATTCAATATTTTTTTATACTGCAGCCAGACTCAAATGACAAAAACTAGAGTTGGAAAATCATTTCTTCAGAGAGCAGACTTCAATCCTCTCCAATTAAACCGAGTTACAAAAACTCTACAAACAGCTAAGATGCCCCAGCAGCTGACACCCATTCTAGAAAAGAATACTTCAGCCCACTACTGTACTGAGATTTGCCCTTTTAACTTTCAACACTGACTGCTAAGGTCAGTTCTAGATTATCCTGTTGTTGCAGAAACTAATTCTGAGTTCACTTATCATTCACTTCCTCTGAAATTAACACCAAGCCTTCCAAAATCTCTCATTCTGTGATTCAATTCATTGCTATTGGCACCAGAGCTGGGGTTGTAAGTGACTATATTGTGCTTTAGTGCCAGCAGCTCCATTTATTACGTTCCAGACATAATCAAAACTTTTCTGAATATTTTTTCACTGTTTTAATTGTATTTAACTTTCAGGATTATTATGTAATTTGAGATTCCAAACTGGGAATTCTATTAGGCAAAGGCTATTGTTACTAACATTTAGGAATTTCCCAAGACTACCACATTAAAAAGGGAACTACTAACAAAGAGTGTTAAGGAAGGATATAAACTCCATGCTCTTGTCACTGAATTTCCAGAATTTCTTTACTCAACACTGAGCTAATTAGGGAAAATACTGAGTGGTGCAATTAACCAAATAAGTACAAGTGTCAAATGACAATGGATTATTCAGAGGAACAAAGAAAGTAAAAAAACTATAGTGCACTTAAAATCCTTAGACTATTAAAAGACTTTTTCTAGTAGCTATGACAAACATACAGCACTCAACAGTGTTGCTATACATAACCATAATCAAATATTAAAAGTCATGTAATTTGCAAAGAATGCAAACTTGCATCCGTGTGCAAGACATTAGACAGCAGTGGTAAATGAAAATACTAAAAAATATAAAATATCTATGAGCAGCATAAGCAAGAAAGGTTTAAAAACCTAATCCCACACAGGCACACAGGTATGATACTCAGTTTTTGTCACACTAAAGGACTTGATAATCTCAGGAAAGCCCATCTCTCATCTCGTGTATGCAGACACAGATGTCTTTGTTCTTCTTCTTCATATGCATTGAGTTCTATGTTGCAGCTTGCTTGCACCAGTCAGTTCAGATTTAATGCTCAGTTTCAGGAGATATGGCTTCTCTAAGAGTTTTAATGCATTTCCTGAGAAGCAGATGTCCATATTACCAAAAGGACCTTTTGGAAGCTATGACCATTCAAGGAATATTACATGGCTGTACATCCATTCTGATAGCCAAAACAGCAGAGAAAACATCTAGTGGAAACCTCCCTATCTTTACTAACACTTCTGTAATAGATCCAGAAAACATTTAGTGTGAATCTCCCTAGTATTTGTTCTTCTGCTGAGGATAAATTCTTAGGTTCTGGCATTTCCTGAATATCTGAGGGACTCAGAATAAAATAAATAAATGAGAAGTACTTTGCTAAAAACAGTTAGGCTCACTATATAGACTACGTGATACATATTTTAAAACTAAAATTGATCCATGAGGCAGGATGCCAGCTTCCCAATTTGGCCTAATTTGAACTCTGGCAGTATAAGGCAGCAGAGCCTGTCACTACTAACACACAACCAACCTCCTGGTATGTTTCTTGGTTGGACAGATCCAAGGACATGATTCATACACCTATACTGACATTATGTCCAGATTTCATTCATGTTACTCAGAAAATCTTTTCTAATAAACATACACAGGGAGCCTTGTAAAAAAGCATGTTAAGCTCCTTTGCAGAACAACAATCAATACTCAAATGTCACTTCTGCAGAGGAGAGTAACTGTCTCATGTTAGTAACTAAAGCATATTCTCTCTTTAATATCACTATGCTGATACAGGAGTTGAATTTCAGTTTTAAATAAGGTGAATATTAACCTCAGCCATATGCAAGAAATGCATCTGATAAAACAAGTATTCTTCCTTATGAATCACATGTAAAATACTCATTCTGAGTCACAAGGGAGTGTGCACTGCCCACATTAGTATTTGTGAATCATGTTCTCATCATCTTGTTTCCGTCAATGCTTTTGTGATCTGCCTCCCTTTCTAAGTACCCAACTATTGAAGATCACTAAGGGAATTATTTTACTGCTGCCTTTTTTTGTTTGTTTTGCTTTATTTTTTTTAAACTAGATTTCTGATATGCTCAGCTGGTATTATGTTCCTTGGGAAAAATTTGTTCCTTCAGCCCACCATGTTTGTGTTCTGGATGTATAGAACCGTTGTATGTGTATATATCATTTCTAGTGCCTTCCAGTCTAACCTTTTGCTCTCAATACACTTAGGAGTCTTGGTGTACAGTCACCATGATAGTTAACATATTCACATACATTCTCCTTTGAGATGTGTAGCATATGATAGCCACAGATTTAATCATCACCTTAAGCATGCTTCTACTACTGCTTCACCACACAGAAAGTACCTATTCAATTCATTTCAGCTAGGGAGAAAAGGGATATATATATCATTGCATTCTTTCAAGGTAAGTACTGCAGTTAGTTTATTTGCATTACCTGTTGAGCAACAACACAAAAGAAATTCTGCTTCTCACTGTGCTGCTGTCCCATTGCTAAATATATGACAGGGAAGAAAAGAATGGCAGGACTCAAGAGCTGAAGGAGTACATTACATAAGAACCAAACCATTATTCAAAAAAATGATGACTCTGTTTCACTTTATGTCAAGATTTTTGGATTGTAGTCGGATTTTTTTTCTTTTTGAGACCCAGCTGCCAGTTGTAGGCTTCATAGCATTGCCCTATCCATAGTAACTTCCATTGCCTTCTCCATAGTGCATTCTATATGCTCAGAGGAATTCTCTTTTCCATCAACCTTCTATACCATTGTTCATATTTCAGAAATCTAGTATTAAGTCAATTAACCTTGATCTAAATGCTTTTCTCACCTTTCTTTTACCCACTTGCCACAGATTTCTCACCCTCTTCCACCAAGAAACAAAGATTTTTATTTATTTTACGTAGGCATCTGTGCCATTTGGCAACTCAGGTAATTAGACAAAAGCCTAGAAAATAAAGCAAGACAGATATCTCCTATTTCCTTTTTTCACTTTTCTTGTTTTCCCATCTTTATTTTTGAGGACATCTAAGAGAAAACACAGCAGATTTTCTTGTAACAGATTTTTCTGCTTTGAAAATTTTACTTATACACTAAAATGAATTCAAGCAAAATATTTTGTCCCTCTCCAAGATATTTTGCAACTACCACAGACAGAGAGGAAAAAAAGGAAACAGGGAAAGTTCAATTATAGATTTAAATATGTTCAGATCCTTATCTGTCTCTAACCATACTCCAGTAGTGCACTTCTCTCTGCTTACTAAGAAGAGAACTTGTCAGAAAAAGGATTGGGACATACTGACTTAATTAACTGAGTAAGCTAAATTTTTTTATTTTTTTTTAAATAACATACCAGCAGATATAATTGACAAGAACTGAAAACAACATTCCAGGTCTTTCTACATGAAAAGGAATAAGGCACAAGACCTTAATATTACTATATTATTATATTTCAAAGTAAAACAGAACTTTTAATGGTTCAGATGTTCTAGTTTCTGAGGCCTATTCATCTTTTTCTGAGTCCTTCCATACTTTCCTTCAAAATCTCTGTTGACACCTCAGTCTAAAGGACATCGGGTAGCTGCTCAGAGCATGTGTAGACAAAGGGATCTGTTACCTTAGTAACAGAGTTGTATGGCCCTTTCTCCAGCTCATGTTTCCAAACATGGTTTTCATATGGCAATGCTCACTTACATATTTTCCTTATTTATATTTACTCACAGTAGGAAGGTTTAAGGCTACTTTCAAGGCTTCCTTTAAGGCTTTTATCTTCACACCAAGTTACACTGGTTTAGCTAAAGGTCAGATCTGAAACCAATTCCAGCAGGAAATGAGTGATGTACTTACTTCACTTAAACAAGGACTATTTGGGATCAGATCATATCAATTAGGAACAGGTTTAAGTTAAGAGGAAACAAGCTCTTTTTAAAAGGCAATAATGATGTCTCTGGTGATTTGTCTAAGTGTAACTAAAATCTGTGCAAATTCGTGCACAATCCCTAAATAAAAGCTCAGATATCCTGGGAGTATTCCTCCAATCCCAGGCCATTCACAACCATGGCTTTTTATGCTGCCAAGCCATGACTCTTTCCCAGGAAAATATTATTTGCCCAATATTCCTTCACAATTACTGTTGCCTACGCTTAGAACTTTTATATCATTCTGCAGTGCTCCAAGACTGTTAACTATGTTAATTATTCTGAATTACTGACCATGTAGGAGATTAAATTGATGAACACATGAAATACATGTTTTTGAGATATCTTGAAGGGGTGTTCAGCAGTAATGTCTATGTGTTGGACTGAGACAGAGTCAAAATGAAGTCCAATTTACATGTTGCAAAAAGGGATTGGATAGGTAATGAGATCTGATATCTCTATTGGTATAGGATAGTCATGGCTTTTAATAGATTATCCTAGTGTCCATATAGATATTTACAAAGACATTGATTACCCACGTTTTTGTCCCAGTGCTCCATCCTATTCCCTAATGCTGATGGGCAGAATGAGAAGCCAACCCTCATCAATGCACTTGATATATAAATCAATAGCATGGCAAAACCACTCCACAAGTGACTTCAAGGCTCTGCCAGCGTTGCACAAGCTAACACAAACATATTTGACGTTCTGTTGCTCTTTGGATAGAATTGCTACAGACACTTGCAATCTTGTGATACTTACTGCCTTCTCCTAAGAAATATTAAAGGCTGGCTCATTTCTGGCCATAAAGCTCAGTGTCTTGAAAAGCTAGGCTCTTCAGTCTTGGAAACTGGGAGGGAGAAGTGCAAGGAAGAGAGAGAAAAGCTACCTGAACATTCTGATGCAGAAAAAGTACTCAGTTTGCAATCTAATGCCCCATTTTAAAAAGAACTCCATGTTAAACATGGATATGATCTGCTTATCACTAGGATATTTCTAAACTGTAGCAAAACCTGCATTCCTTTGCTTTTACCATTCTTAATCAACACAGTCATGAACTAGACTAATTTTTTTTCTACCCATATTGACCAGGCTGCTGCATTGGTAATCAAGAGTAATTTCACACAATAGCAGTTCTCATATGAGAATCTCATGCACAAGACAACAAGCAGATACTTTTTTTTTTTAAAAAATATCATTCTGCTTTAGGAAAAAAAATCTACAAAGAATAGAAAAATAAAATAACCCACAAAAAATGAAGAATATTAACTTTTCAGTGTTGTAGTTTTCCCTTTTATTTGCCACCTTCCATGGCAGTAAATACTCTAGGGATAGCAAAAAAATGCACATTCACAGAATAACAAAAACTATGCAACTACATATAGTTGCTTACTATATAATCAACTCGAAAGAAGTAAAAAAGCTAAGTCAGACACTTCTTAGAGGTAGCTGATATTTAAAATGGAGAAAAAATGATCATTAGAAGTACAAATAATATGTTCTACTACATTCAGATGAAGACTGAAAATACCTTTTCATTCCATACTATATATTACAGCTCCTCTCCAGACTTAGCTGACAACATCCGTAAGTCTAATGGGTTAAATGCTTATTATACCACTGTCTTATTTGTAACATAAGGCATCTACTACAAGCCTACTCTTCATGCAAAATTGCCAATTTATAGAAATATTCCTTGTTTAGAAAACAAGGCTATCCAAACACTATAATTACAATATGCACCAGCAGGCATAACCCTGCATTAATGCACAGACTCCAGATACATTCGTCAAATAGAGTTTTTTCTCTTTGCCTTCTTCTCAGGGTACTTTTAAGTTCAGGGACAGAGAACATGTCTTCATTAGAAACATTAACATTCACAGGCTGTAGTAAATTTTGACAGTGAAAAGGTCTCTGTAACCTTTAGTTGTGCAGAAATTTACTTCCCAAGAAAATTACAGCTGGCACTGTCTTAATTAATGCTAGCTTTCTTTTCTGAAAATTGTGGGCTTGTCAGTAAAAAAGGCAGAAAAACCTGAGTTTAAAAGACTGGACACAAAAGATGCCTAGAAATAAAGCCCTACAAAATTTCATAATATTGCTCTGTTTTTGTTCTACAGTAAGGAGATGAAAAGATCTAATTTGATTTTGCCAAATGGAGCAACATATATGTAATATAGAAACGATTTGCATTCTTTCTTTTCTCTTTGAGTTTTATCATGTAAAGAGAGCTTTTTTAAGCAATTCTCTTTTAAAAGCAATAGGTCAAATAAAATCTATATCTGCAGGGGGAGGAGAATAAGGTATGACTTCATTTTTTTTTTAGCATTGCTTTAAACGCTCCTAGTAAATCATAGCTAACTGTAAGAATTGCAGCAGTGGTTTTCATATGATTTTTAATTACCCAACATATTTTTCTGATTTTTAGAATGATTTTAGTATTACTATACAAATTTATTTTTTATATTTACCTTTTACATGTCTGAGTTCTATTTTTACTCTATAAATACTTTAGTTCGGCATATAAAAAATTATGTATTTGCTGACTGAATTTTGATTATTGTATATGGTCTTTTAATTGCTTGACAAGGTGTTAAATATGTATTCTGTCTCTGAACAGCATTTTCTTACACACAGGTTGGTTTATTGTTGAAAGCAAATAGATATTTTTCCTCTTTTTTCTTAAACATGAAATGAGTAATAACATTCTTCTACAGTATTTGTCGCTAAAATCTCCTGGATGTTGCTTATGCACATCCTCATATTCTCTTTTAGAAGGGATTTACATAATTTTCTGTTTGAAATTGTTGTGCAGTTCCCAGCTCTGTCACTGGAAGCAATGAAGCTCCAGTTGCACGTAAGACTCTTGTGTATACTAGGACATGACACCACTTTGGCACTACACAAAGCACCAATGCTGCACGTCAGCTGCTCAAAACATTTTATGCAAGTTTCTACAGCACTTTAAATTAAGGTGCCCTGTATAAATGGTTTATTCATGTTTATGAAATGATTAGTTGGTGCCACTACATCCTTTAATAACTTATTGTAAGGCAAGTTATAAAATGCATCACCAATAAATGCTTAAAATGCTGCCACAGCAAGGCGATAAGCTCTTACAACAATATTTTAAGATGCAAGTATTGTTCAAATAGTTTGTCCACTGTTCCAATGCATACTTCCAAGTTTTTTACAAGCACGTTATCAAGTGCTTGTGAAAAATATTTATCAATATCACCTTAATTTAAAGTGTTACTATATTCTCATAACTTTAATATACATACCACGTAGGCTTGAAAAAGCATCAGAAGTACAGAAAGGTATCAGAAGAGAAACATCTTATCTTAGGCATAAATATCTGTATTATTACTCTAAGACAGAAAAAATCCACAGCACTCCCTAGATGCAGGGTTTGTATTTTCAAGGTTTGAACCATTAACCGTTTAAGGAATTGCCATGAATAAGGAAAGAGAAAGTAGGAGCACCCAATATTTGAAGTTCTGTAAAAATGTCAAATAACAAAATGTTTTGGCTGTTTATAGCACTTGGCAATGTTACTGAAATAATAAAATCCCAGTGTGGCTTATGGAGCCCATATGGACAAATGCAGGATTAGTGTCTCTCTGTTACTTTCCATACTGGTAAATGAACAGAATAACATTATGGACAAATGGGATAAAAGGAGTACAGTCATAAAGCTGACATTGCTTAGGACATTAGCTTATGCATTTATCTGCTTCTCAGTTTAACCACAATGAAGATGAAGACTTAAGTGATACTCCAAAAAGAAACGTAACCTCCAGACTCTTCCAAGAGTCAATAAATTCATCACTCAAAAATGGTGTGCTAGGAACTGCAAGAGCATAACAAGGGGGTCTAAGGATATACTTGCATAAGAGTTGTTGTGGCATTTTCCTTGCTAATTCCCAAATTAATTGAACTACTTACATGAGTGATGAGACTCAAAGAAAGAACTTCTACATATATTGGCTCAAAACAGTAGGATTTCCATTCCTTTCTGTGAGATGCCTGTGGCCTTGGATAATTTCTTTAGGGAGAGACTGCCATGGGCCTTTGTTTCGGCTTGAGGAAGGGCAGCCATAGGGATATTTGATATGACTGAAGAGACTCAGTAAAAAGAAGATTTTACCCTTGACAGAAAAAAAGCTAAAGGGCAACCCCTAAAGAGACACAGTGTATAGTTCATTACTTCTGCCTTGCCCACCTCTGCAGCAGGGTGAAGTGCTATCTGTCTCTGAAAAGGCTGTTGTCAGAGCTTGGTATACACACACCAACTTCATTGAGTGGGAACTGCCATCTGTGCAGGTCTGAATGGTAACCAGCATGATCACACTATCCTTTTGCAACCTGTGCAGTGGTTGCTGAGCACAGGCAGGATCATTTGAGAGGAGTAAACGCAAACACTGATCTGCCCTTTGTACTTTCCCAGATGCCCACTGAGAATATGCAAGCCCAAACTTGTTTCCTACAATCATAACTACAGGGATACTAATTGCAGCCTTTCTGAGCCATGGCACTCCCAGAACATGCCTTATTTTGGGCTACATGGCTAACTGCAAGGATGAGTTTAGCTCTTAAAGGAGTCATACTGAATGGCTCAGTACTGATGTTCTTTCTCTTTCTTTCCACAACAATTATTCCTCGTTGGAAATGACTGATTATAAAGTTATTAGACCACTGAATATTCATCTTTTAACACATTGGGGTACATAAAGGAACTCTCAGCAACTGGCATTCCTGAATTTGTATTCTGTAAATTTATTTCATCAAATAATTTTTTTTGCATAATTTCTTAAAAAATAAAGCCAAACACTTGATTCCTAGATCATGACCCTCTAATCACTCACATATGTGCTCATCTCTTGCATAGGCTCTTTGAGAATCTAGTAGTCTCAAATCATGATTAATCTGGTATGACAATTTTTCAGATTTTTCTATGATTCATGTCCAAAGAGATCTTACTTAATTTCTAATAAATATATAATTACTTATAGAAATTTTTATGGAAGATTTGTATATATGTTTATATAGAAAACTACTCATATGTTAGTTTCAGCTTTGTTGCTTTATTATTTTTCTTGAATAACTGCTTGACACTTGTATTTGCTCTAAGAAAACTTGCAAATGTGTTTTAGAGGTTTTCCTAATGATAATCATCATGTTTCATCTTGCCCTTCTAATAATAATTTAGCCTCCTAGCCTGGCCCCCCTCCATTCCCCTACTCTGCTCTTGGCAAGTCTGACATTCAATTTGGAGAACCTAATGTCAGCAAGAAATCCATACATACTCCTGAGAGTAGTACGCATGCCCCTTTGAATTTATTTTTAGGTTTCAGTAGAAAAAAGTGATATTTTCTTCATTCAGTCATTTCTTTCATATGCATTTCCCACTTTCCCCGTAGTTACAAAGGAGAAATTTATGCTTCTTACTGAAAAAATGTTTGTGTTCAAATTGAATGTATACTGGTTTGTACAATGACATTGGTAAGATTCGTTGTACAGATCTACAAAAGAGAAAGTTTTTTGCAACAGAAGAGACAAAAAGAAGTTTACACCCTGAGCAAGGCAAAGCTAAGATCACAGATACTGTGAGGGTATTAGTATTTTCCAGAGCAATCTGGGTTGTGCCTGTTCAGAAATAATTATTCAAGTCCTTCAAAATTAATTTGCTATTTTTTTGTGTTAATCTTTGAGATTAAGATAACCTAACTAAAAATTATTCCACTTAGAGAGACTACATTATACTGGGTTTCAGCACACATCTATTAATATTCTGGGTTAGTATCAATCCAAGATGGAAGAAAATCATAGTTGGCCTGTGATTCTGGTAACCTTTTGGTAACGGCAGTCCAACATTTAAACACCACTTGTTCACTTCAGCCCTGAAAGCCTAGTAAGGATGACACAAAACTACTCCTGCTCTGGAAATCTCAATACAAAATTTCAACAATGACTGTTCCCCAGAGGGGTCTGCCTGCTCATATACCTAGAGTCAGCTGCCTCCAAATCCAGGCAGTATGCACTGTTGCCTGCTGATGCAAAGTTTGAACTCTGCTGTGGAGATACGAGTGCCAGTCATGGAGAGCTGTTGGCCAACACTTGCAGAAGCACCAAATGTCTAAAAAAAAGAAATTATGCAATTTCAAATGTACTTGGGATAGAACTTGATCTTCTTACTGCACCCTAAACATAACTCACACAAAATTAATTAAAAACATGGGTGTGTGCTTTATCTTCCTTCCATAACATGTTGGAAACATATCACAAAATCTCCATTGATTCAATTCAAAATGTTAAGTAGCTTGTGGAAAGGTTGTTCTGCATAATGGACAAGAAAAATATGGAAAGCAGTTGTCTATGCTGTAGTGGTCTTTGTCATACTACTTGCCTGCAACCTGCCCTATTGTTTGCAAAGTTTCCTTGAAACAACATTTCTGCTTGGTCTTTCCCAAGGGCAAATGTGCAAAATTATCATCCGAAGGAGATGCAGGCAGAGAATCAGAATCCGAATTATGCAGCATATTTCTATTAAATCTTACCTGTACATTGACTGTCTATAGAATTAAGAAGGTCTTGGGTGGTAACGATTCCTTTAGACTCATCTCTGATTTGCTCCACTCATCTTCTGGGGAAGATCTCTGTGGGCTTCCGCAGTTCCCTTTCTCTATCCTCTCTCCTGAATCTGTTCCCATGGCTCCTATTCTCTTTCCACATCTCCAGTGAAGAGGAGCTTGTAGGCCTTAAAAAGAAGAAATACACTGAAAATTACTATGCTCTGTATTAGAAGCAAGAACTTTAAAGTATATTTTCTCCCACAGATATTATTTTTAAAGCACAACATAGTTTTTAGAGACTCTCATAATTTGTTTATTTTTAGCACATATCAAATCACAGTAGTTCTTTTTCCAATGTATATTTGACAAAGTTACAGAGACTTTCCAGGCCACCTCAAAGGCGAGATTAATCCAAACAATTTGAACCTCTCACTGTTCCACAGGAGGATGGCATTCGATTGGATTATTTAGGGAGGACAAAATGTTTTTGTTGATGAGAGAGAAATCAATCTTATGTAGAAACCCTGGAGCATTGATCTCGGTGTACATTGACAATTTCTGGTTGTTTAGCTATTTGGAATGGCCGCACAAAATGAGCAAGTTGTTATAGTTTTAAGGTTTTGGTATTTATTGGCAACCCCAGTGCTCATATGATTAATCACACATTCAGAGTGTGAGCTCAGTGGAAATTGACTGCAACGCAGCAGAAACAAAGTTTTCAGTTATCATTGTGTAATAAATTGAAGCTATATCCCTAAGTAGATTTGTCTTCAAGTTTCCAATTTGCCCTATTAAAAGTGTTGTTTATACAGTAGTTAGCAAAAATGCAAGTAATTACACAGAGAATTCATTCTAAGCAATTCTGTATATATTTTTTTCCTCTTTATTGGTTTTCTACCTTCACTGTCCAATAGTCTGTTATACCTATGCAGAAACCACATTCCAGAAAAATTAAAAAAATAGCCAGGCCACAGAATGAGCACTTCCTTCTATTGAAGACAGCATTTCTTGGATATAATGCTACAAGAGATGGTCTTCTGCACAAACTACGAATGCAAATGCAAACATCTTTTAATAAAACACTACTCCCTTTATACATGGACTCACCAGTGAGATGCAGAAGTAGAACAGAAGGACAAACATTTTGGTTTATATGTTATATTCATGAAATAAAATAATATTTATTCAGAAAGAAGCATTCTTTCAAACACTGCTAGGTTTTAACATACAAGTTTCACATTGTAAGAGTATCTGTTTCTTTTACAGAAAAGCAGATGCAAAAATAAAATAAAAACTCTAATTGGAAATCAGAGAGCAGTTTGGGGAATACAAACACTGAGAGGGCAAATCTAAAATGACGAGTACCAGGTAGGGAAATTTACAGAGTCTGTGAAGGAAGGAGTTGCTCTAGCCTTGGTGTACTGGTAGAGACTTGTGCTGGCAAAGACTGATAATGCTTTATAGCCTTTCCCACTTGCCACTGGGATCTCAGTGTAACCTCGAAGCAAGCAGTTGCTAGGATGTACTTGCTAAAGATAAGAGCAAAATTGTGGAACAGAAAGGGGAGACCCTGTAAGGCTGGCCTTGTACTTCCCCAGAGAGGCTTACATACTCATAATGTACAGAAACTATAACCAGATCAGGAGAGACCTAATTACAGAGCTCAGAGATGTTAATGACACACAGAAATTTACATGCAGCTGAAAATATGAATATCTCTAAGCTAGCAGTCATGTTACCACAGGGCTGGCTTCAGAACCAATGTTTTATAATCTGGGAGCTTTTTCCATAAGGTAGAGCCTTTCAAATAGTCAAAACCATTTATTTTTTAAGTGAACCACACTCACCATAAACCTCTGTGAAATTTTATTGACTGAGATCTTTTTTTCTATTTGTAATTCCTTCTCTTATGCCCTCTCTGAAGAGGGCTTGCAATAGTAATTCCTCACATTTATCTTTCCATCTTTCTATCTCAAAATCCTGTATCTGATTTGGACACAGCAATCTCCAAAGCAATAAATAACTCTTAATTTACTGGGATTTTTTTAAGGACAGAATTACCGAATAATTTTTTCTTACAGTTCTTATTAGGTACAAAAGTTATTTTATGCTTCTATTTATTTATTTTACCAATTTGTATAACACTGTAGTTGCATAGCTGACTGACTTCTATGTTCCTTGTTTCTCTTCAGCTTCAGGGAAACATCCTCTATATCTTTACCTGTAGCAGAGATAAGGAGTTGTCACAGCTGCTGTCCATGCAGTCCTCAAACCAGAGAGTACTGTAATAAATCCTATTTTATTTTATGGACAAATAAATGCTGAGGTAAAATATTCGAGGATCGTTGCTTGAATACTTGCCATAGCAGCGCTACTGTAATAACCACTATGACATTAATTTACTGCAATGTGCCGTAGGAAGAAGGAAGAAGGAGGGAGAAGGGCATTAAAAGAGAAAAATTACTATCCTTCGGATTTATTGGGACTGGCCTTCCTCATTTTCAGCCATCATTAGTTGATTAGGTGCTGATGACAGTATGGACAAGCGTGCTAGAAGAGTTGGCTAAGAAAAGCCCTAAAGGTACTCTGTTAATTGAGATGATGTTCATATTGTACTTACTGAACATAACTGCAGACAGTGAAATAAGAGCTTAGTGTTGTGTAACAGACCACAAGAACATTCACTCATTATCAGTCTGTAAAGGGGTGAAAACACTGCATATAGTCTACTATTACTACAGAAATAGAGATAATACTAAAAAACTGGAGAGGACTATAGTGAGAAACTATATTTTATACAGCCTTCTGGGAGGTGTTGAGAAATCTGTTTAATGTTGTTCCATAGTTCCATTAGAGACACATTATTGTATCATAGAAACTGAAAATTGACTTATGCCTTCATCTTGTAAAAGGTATGCACCTGAACATAATAAACCAGCCAGATTTGCTTATCCACTAGAAGTTTAAATGTTACTGATATTCTTTTGGTGTTTATATTCCACATACCTTAAATTTTAAGATAATTTGGAGAAAGTGGCAAAGAAATGCCACTATATCTATTTCAATCATGTTTGTGCAAAGTTAGCATTATGCATGAAGAGAGAAAAGTGTGTACCATTGCACAGAACTTGCAATGCAATAGATATTTGGAATCAACGGTAACATTTTAGTAACAGTGGTAATGCTATTACAAATAACTCCATAATGTTAAATAATTCAATATGGACATTAGCTTTCTTCTTGCTGTGGCCAGGGTGAATTCAAAACTCAGTGCCTGGAGAGACAGTAACATGAAAAAAAAACACCTCTAAAAGCTTCAGAATGGAGAAGACAGCAATGAAAAGGATCCTTTGAATTTTTAGAAAAATGTACAACTTCTTTCAAACCAACAGTCCTATGAACATATTATCCACAGAGCAAAATGATCCCTCTATCTGAAGCATTGTGCTCTTAAAGTTCAAACTTAAAGCAACTCCTTCAGAAAAGTGAGAAAATGAAATCTGACCATTAGCACATTCATATTGAGCACATCCAATTATAGGTAACAAGACCTCAGCAACATCAGAAACAATTCACACAGAACTATGAAAACTCACCGAATGTCACTTAGTCATAAGGAGACATTATTCCGACTTGCAAAAATTTAGTATCAACTCTGTTAAACATATGTATCAGTATTTACTAACCTACTATGCGTAAATTGCAAATCAGTTCTTTCTGAACCAAACAGGAACATTTTTTCCTTTGGTCACACGTGAGCCAGAAATTTCATTGCAGTGTAATAAGGTACCTTAACAATTTGTACTCAGAATACTCAGAAGCATGGGTCAAAAAAAAAAAAAAGCCCAGAATTTTAGACTATCCCTTTTAGGAAAAGTGTACAGTAGACCAGAAGAGTGAAGAAAAACACATTTTTAAACTTAGCTAGTGCTTCAAGCGCATTACTACACAGTCAAATCAGTATCTACACATACAACCGATCATCCATGCTCACAGATACTGTTATCACCACTAATCTCTAGCCCAGTTGTTTTATGGCATGGTATTAGCATTCAAGGGTTTCTTCTGCCATTAGATCCTCCTTACAATAAATATGGTTCTCTTTTTAATGTCCAGTGAAATAATAAATGGCATTGTCTTCATTCAGGCAACACCTGTTGTGACTCTGACATTCAGCTGAGTGGAAGGGCTGTAGCAATAGATCACATTATTGGATATCTAGACAAAATGTGGCAGCATCTTTAATAAAAGGCTTTGAAACTCAAGCAAATAGTCTCAGGTAGCCACAAAAAAAAAAAAGATAAAGGATCAAGACATCCAAAAAGAAACAAGAGATTCAGGATCAGAGCCACACAACACTCTCAAAAAAGTTAGTGCAAATATATTCCCTTTAAAATACTCATCCAAGTAATCTCTAACAGGCTTTTACAGTTCAAGTTGTCTGCCTGTTCCTAAAAATCATGGTGATGGTAGATTCATGTATTACTGTCATGCCAGTGACAGAGAACAGATCTGTTTAAAGTGTGCTTTACTAAGACTTGTCAACATTTGAACTAGAAGAGTGATAGATTTGACAGGTCTGGGCCGTACTATTTCCTGCCACTACCTGGGAGGGCTGACACAAGAAGTAGAAATCCACCACACCCAAGCACTGAAGTTTTCAACGTGTCTTGCAAATGGCCAGGCACAGTGCTGTTGCATAAGTAAGGACAGGAAAATAATTAGAGTAAATGTTTGATGTGTAAATCAATTACAGTGGAGACCTGTTGTTATCTGCGGAGTGGGAAAACAGAATGTGGTGGAATGATACAAAAAGATGGTAGTGCCTATGAGAATGCCACAAGATTGGTGAAGAAAAGGAGTATGAAGACTGTGCAAGTTTTCTCTCTATTACCAAATGTACTACTGTGAAACAAGGATGAACATTGTAGTAACAGGAAATTATGCGTAAATAATGGTATCTTAACTTGGTAGAATTTTAAAAATACAGCATTTTTTTGTAAAAAAACATGCTGAAATATTTTTCTCCAACTTTAAGGATATAAAATCAGTTGGTGTAAAACCAGAAAAAAAAATTTTCCCGTCTGAGTTATATTTATTACACAAGAATTACAGCATGAGGGCTTCCATCTTAAAAACATTGACAAAAGTGTTATTACAAGTTACTGACTGCAGTACTGGGCCCTTTGCAAGGATGGATTTGACATATGAGTTGTTAGGTTATCTAAAAATATCTAGCCCTCCTGCTACCATCTTTTACAGCTGAAACTCAGTCTTCCTTGGTACCTTGATGACGTATCACAGAACCATGACTACTTAGGCAACATGCAAAGCCTTTCACCCCCAAAGATGCAGAAAGTCTGCTGCATGTTTGTGTGGCTTCTACCTTTTTCCTCAGCGGGTGTAAAACACTCATCCTTTTCAGCCAGAGGGTACTCCTGGCTCCCTAGTCAGTATTGTCTGCTGGGGACACTGATTACAGGACAGCCTTTCCTTTGCTCACAGTTCCTCAGCTAGTCCCTTTGCTCTAAAGCAGTCTTTGTTCTTTCTCCATGCACAACACAGCGAACTGGTGCACTTGGTTTCCCTCCTTCATACCTTGTACTTCCCAGGATGTTCCTATCTTCTCAGATAACCTTGCTGTTCTTTCACTGTCTCTGACAGGTTGTTCTTGCTCCATGTTCTGGTTCAGTCACCTTTGATCCCTTAATGTGCTCTCATCTAAGTAAACTGCTTTACTCCAATATCTGCAGTCACAGAGCTTGCATTGCACCTATCTCATATATATACATGTATATTGCCAAACTCTCATTCCACATCATCTGCAAATAGAACTAGATCTTATCCCATATAATTCCCTCTTATCTTACCATACCTCCATCTCCATAACTCCTGTTTGTCTCCACCACAGTGAGAAGCAGCCTCTGCTTCACTATACACCTACTGAGAAGGGCTACTACTCCAGTCTGTCAACCAGAATAAAATACAGAGATAGCCATCCCCTCATTTAGTGTTACTTTAATTTCTATAACTCTTCCTCCTCCTACACACCACTGCAGAGTCTTCTCCTCTCCATACCAATAGATGTAGGGAAGTGTGGTGTCAGGCTTGCAGTCTCTCACTGATAGCAGATGGAGCTCCCAGTCTAAACAGTTCTTCCATCACAGTATCATACTGATCAACTGAGACAAGCATTAGCCAGTGTCACAGGAAGAGACTACGATTCATTTTTCAGAACAGTGGGTGAGAATTGATTTTTTTTTTCCACCCCTTTAATGACTTCTGCATTTAAGGCAAGGAAAAAATGGGAAGTGTTTATATGGGACATGAAAATGAGCAATATCTTTTTAGTTAATTATATGCACTCAAACTTACTTAGTCAGTTTTTTGTTTTTTAATCTATGAAATAGTTATACACCAGCCTGGTTTTTGCAAATGACCAGGTGCTTTGGGAGTGATGAAATTTAAGCTGAACTTCTTGTAACGTAATTTAAGAGACATTGGAGATGGTATTAAGACTCTAGCACCTATGAAGGAGTTCAGTTACACAACAGAGTGCTTTATCTTCTGCCATTTTTTGTGAGCTAAGATTAAAACATATGTACCATTCTGGCAGAAAGCACCTTTGCATCATGAAGTCTAATGAACAGTACAAGACAGTGCATGGTGTTATTCAACTCAGCTGTAGTCCACACTCAATTAACTCACTTTCTTAACACTTCCCTGCCAGTTAATATTTAACAGTAAAATGGCGTCTGAGCTTCTTGTCTCCAGGTTGGTTAGAGAAAGCATTAGAGGCCAGAAAATAAGATACTTATTTTTTCATTCTAAGTCTTCAGATTGTTTAATTTTGCTATGTATAAATCTGTCTATAAAGTTCTTAGAGAAGGTTCAATTACTAGAAACACAAAACATGATAGATTCATATGCATCCTTATCAAAACAACCAGAAGTATATTGGGGATTACTTCACTATTTCCCCACAATGTGCTTGATGTCAAAGGAAAGATGAGATTTATTTCCCCTTAGAGAGAGAGTGATCACAGTCTTTCAATAGTTTCAAAATCTTCTTACATGGTACTCTCATCCAGGATGACAACCACTTCCCTAATGCTCCTGAGAAATGGTAACAAAGCTGTCCCATCCCATTACTGCTCTTGGAGGAAATGAGGCCAGGTTAGTCACTATGAACACTAAGGACTGTTTAAGGATAGCTGAAGAGACAGTCAAGTGTAAAAGAGGAGACTGGGATTTATGTGTAGCCGAGACAAAAATTGAGCAGGAAGGAAACAGTGAAGGGATTGTTGGTAGGGACTAGGGAGACATACTATAGTCAGGTATGAGACTACAGAGGAATAAAGTAGTAAAATGATAAAAGCTCAAAGTTATTAAAAAAATTTATGTCATTATATTTATAAAACTATACACTGCTGATCTGTAGAACCTTCTAAAGCAAAACAAGCTCTGTCTCAGGTGGCACTTCCAAACTGTCCAGTGAGACTGGCTATGGCTGCCAGATTCTGATTTGCTAGTAGTGGTCCCATGTTAGAGAAGAATAATATTACCCTTTTTTATATGCATCTTTGCTATATCTGTCTTGACTGACTTTTCCAAGAAGCAACAGACCAGGTGTCAATATAATCTTCTAGCACTACCCACTAGATATCAGAACATACTTTGCCTCTTTTTTTGTTGTTTTTTTTGGTTTGTATTTCTTATCTCCTCTTACTTTCCATTAAGTATTTCCAGATTCACTGAAACTCCAAACATTTAGGCAATATCTAGAGCAACTGCTGTAAAGAATGATGGTGTTTCACAATGTTCATAATTCCTGTAGCACTTATCCAACTACTAACCAAGTAAATACTTTTAATATTGCTGATACTTCCAAATGTTTTTTAAAGACAAGGATTAATTTACTATATGATGATAACAATCATAACTGTGAGTTGAACTTAGAGACTGTTTATAAAGGTAATTGCAAAAATACACATTATATTTGGCTTATCTTCATAATTTGCAAATTAATGTACAGATTCAATATTTTTAATAGAAATAGGTTTCTGAGACAGCTAAATGTCAGGGAGAAAGTTCCACTGTCACTTTTTTAGGTATATACAGAAGAATAAAAAGAACAAATCCATTTCAGTCACTTCATCTGCAACAGATAATAACATCTATTATAGGATGTTGGACAAATAAAGTGAAGAAAGGAATGATACCTTTCCTTAAGAGAGAGTTCAAAACTGGTTTTGAGACAATATTTGAGATGGTCTTTACAAATATTAATTATTCTGAGGGTTCTTGGGAACTTATTTCTTTGCACAGCTGTGGGTTAGAGGAAAGTGAATTAGGCACTGAACAAAAAAACTCCAAAACCTGTAGGAAGTGGATGTCTAAGTAAATTCAGAAGCATTTAAACATCTGGGAATGAGTGTTTGCTTTTTAGAGGCAGTGAAACAGGTATAGTACGTGCAAATTTCCTACGTTCCTTTTGAGGCTCCAATACATGAATTTAGCTTCTATCTGTATGACATTAGGTAGTGCATACAGACTATTTTAAGAATTTTTCATTTCTCAGTCAACTTCCTAATGGAATGTCATTTTTTAAAGATCTAACACTGTTTATAATAGGTAAATTCACATTGCCTTTTGTCTTTTAACTGTTGAATGTTTCTTTTAGCAACTTTTCCTTTAAAACCCAATTTCCCTTGGTGAGTAAGGTTTATGAGAGATGCTTTCCAGTCTTCTGGACTACCCTTGAATGATTTATGTCTCCTCTTTAGGTGTCCAAGATTATTCCAGTGATTCTTCACATGTTCTGTGCCACCAGCTGGAGGATTTTGCATAAACATAATGGAATGGAGATAAACTTTTTTGTTTTGCACAACAAACATACACCCCAACTGCATCACACAGTGCATAGATACTGGTTATCTTGGTGTAAGCTGGTAAACACTGTGCAGCACCCTAACTGGCCAATGTGCTGACCCAACTTGTTTTGAGACATAGTATAAGTACTTCTATATTGTAGTTCATACAGTGAAAATGATCTCACAAAACAGTAGGTAGAAAGGCTAGAACAGACAAGCTTTTGCCAGATGGGAGCTCCTTAACAGAGGAATTCTCAAGGAATTCTCACTTTTGTTAAGGACCACTTGCACAGCTACAGTTAGTTTTCTATTACTTGTGTGGTGAATCTGTTTAGAGAACCAACCTCTGTTTAATGCTATTTAATGCTATTATTAAAGTACATTTCTAAAATTCACAAGCATCTATTTGCTAGCAAGATGGAAAATACTTGGAGCCACCCAAAACTGTTAATGTTCTATAAAAGAATTGAACCAATATAAATACCTAGTAGATCAGACACCAAAAATAGGATATTCAAGAATATGGAGCAAGGTTTATATGACCATTAAAAATTTCTTCTTGCACACTGCCAAAATAAATTTCAGTAGCAATGTAGCAGACCTCAAAAATCAAAATAAAGAGGGGCTCTGTAACAGGGAAAATATCAGTTTCACTATATCCCTAGTCATATTGCAAGAGGGAATCCTGTGAACTGCAGGAGCAGAGATTAGAGCAGAAATAAAATGAACAAGACTTCCCATTACAAATCACATCTCCATCTTTGCTCTGGACTCAAGTAGGGAGCACTTCTCTTTACTGTGTACTGTAACATATGGCCACAAGGTGTTCTAGAGAACTCAATATGAAACCAGGAGAGAGTTAATTTCTAGAGTTAATTTTGCTGGGATATCTTAGGATCTTGCCTCCTTCTGTTAAATGTCCTGCCATGACTGTCACTCAGGTGACCCTGAAGGTCAGTCAAAGCATGGCACAGCCTATTTTTGACATGCTGGCAAACATTCATTTAGAAAGGCCAAGATTAACACTCTGATAAATCTCAGAAAAATCTTGGGAGCTGAAGCAGCAGCAGGGGCTACACAAGTGCAGATGTGCCTTAGGACATGCCTAGGTAGTCAGGTGCAGACAGCTGCATCCCAGCTGTGCTTACGTGTGGAACCACACAGCTGGAAACAAGCCAAGAGCAGTTTGGAAGCTGCATAACCACACTAGCATGAGACTGAAGCAAAGATGGTATGAGCATGGCATACCTGCCCATGGGCATGTGGCTGATCCAGCTGGCTGAATATGCTCATATGCTTGAAAACAGCCAAATGGCTAAAAGCCTTACTGAATCAGGGCTAAAATTGGGGTTCTTTCATTTTTTTAAACCCCCCCCCTTTTTTAGAACATTTGCTTTAGGGAACCAATGGCACCTAGACACAAAGTAATAAGCACCTATGACAGGAATAATTAAAATGTTATGAAAAACCCAGAATGAAGCCAAAATTATTATAATCTTAGGGAAATACACATTATCCAAGTAAATAATAGGGGTTTCTTAGAGTCTCAAATAATTAACACAAATCTAAACCCTCTGGTGTTCATTCTCAGGAGAGACATTTGAGACAGATACACCCAAGAGAATGCAAGTGTTGAAAAGGAAAATATTCCAATCTCCTGGCTAAACAATGTGCTTTGTGTAGATTTTTATTAAATATTTTAAACAGGATATTAAAATAAATTGATAATTATTTCACAGTGCTCAGATACCAAGGTGGTAAGAATGTCTTAAACATACCAAACCCCAGAGAATTCAAAGTTAATGTTGATGGTCCATGCTTAACATACCTATTATCCTCCTTACTAGTAATAGCTATATCTAAACCCCACACTGCAGCTCTGGAAATATTTTCAGAAGTAACATCATGAACCTGAACTCAAAGGGAATGTTCATATAGGCTAGAACATTTTATGACTTTAAAGATGAAGGGCTATATACTGCTATGCTTCTTTTTCTATAGATCCAAATAATTCAAATCAAAGAAGGCTTTCTGATTTTTTTTTTAACCTCCTTTACCCTCTCACTCCTTGTTTTAATATTTTCAAACAAGAATTGAACCCATCTTTCACAGCATTACAACATTTATGCATGACCTTAAAGTCACAAGACTACTGTGAACTCCATCCACCTCCAATGTGAAGGGTGACAAGACTGGACTACAGTTCAGCCTAGGAAGTGAAGCATATCCTTATTTCATGGAAGGTACGTGGGAATGCTACAACATTATGTCATTTTCATCCAGCAGCTTGAATTAATGTAGAGTCAGTGTTAACTAAAACAAACCTTCCCTTGCAGACTTTTCTCGTATACTTGCTCCACTATACATACAACAAAACCCCTGAACCTTGCATTCTTCATTGCATAACGGCTGCATTAAACCAGACTGTAGCTTAAAAGCAACTACACTCTATGATCTTAAAGGTCTTTTCTAGTCTGAATAATTCTATGTAACATGGATCCAACTGGGGCAGTTTTTCCTTCTGAAAAGGCTACAGAACAAAACTCTTCATTAACATCTTCAACTGCCAGGCAGAAGACCTGCCTGGGGCAATTGCTGAGTATCTACTTTAGCCTTTCAGTTCACCCTCTATCCACAGCTACTTTCTACAGCTCTTCTCTCTTACCTTATGGCAAGCTCGGGTCAGATAAATCTTGGAACGTGGATTTCAGACTTTCAGTGAAATCTAGAAGTATTTTTACAACTTAATCATTTGTGACACTACACTAGCTAACATCTCACAAGCCACCTTGAAATTTGGTGCCAGGCTAGAGGAGAGCTGGCAGAGCCACAAAGCCTTTGCTCCATCTCCTTTGGTGCTGCTACACAGCTGCCATGGAGAAAGCATTTTGGAGCACAGGAGTCTCACATTTCTAGAGGCTACCTCAGAGCTTCAGTCCCTGACTACAAAGAATATGCACGTGATACATATCATTATATTAAAAATATTAAAACGCATTACAGCTACTTATTTCCTAAAAAACAGAACACAATTGCATTTTGAAGAAATAAAATCTTCCATTAAACAAAACATCCACCCAAGTTTAACTTCAAATGCAAACATTTGTCCCATACGAGTCAGTAGGGAATTTTGTCACCAGTTTCTTTAACAATAAGACTAGACTGCCTGGCTGGATCTCCCAAGTCCCAGAACTCTACATTATGTCATTATTATTATTTGTCAGAAGCCTGAGAACTGTGCTAGGCACCTCCCCGTACAGATAAACGGACATAATCTTGAGGAAATAGAGAAGGCTTATCCCTTTTCCACACTGTCTTTTAGACAGCTTAGGAACTAAGCAGGTGTCTCATATCAAACTCTTGTGTGAAGTCAAAATATCAAACACTAATCCTAGTTCTTACATTTATATTTTGATGCAGACCTTTAGGCAGTTCCATTTCAAGTATATTCTCTTGCAGTAGGAGAACAAGTTTTTGCTTATATATTTCCACATGCAAATAAGATGTTTCTGCCTGTGATAAGTTAGCTCTGTTTTTCACAGACTTTCTGTAAAATGTTTGCTGGGAGGTTAGAGGTATACCATGTGATGTGGCAGTTATTAATGTACTGTAACTGTGCTCTCCTGGTGAATGGCAGAGTAAACAGGTATATAAAACACGCATAAATGTTGGTGCATCTGTTAGCACTTCCCTAACATTACAACAAAATTCAATCTTCTAAAATTTCCTGACACAATTTTCAGTCTGCCACAATATGTGTATAAACTAGGGATACAATTTAATACATTACATGTAGAGCAGCTAAACAGTCTGTGCAAAGTACTGAGACATCCTGGAAAAAAAACCACCCTGCTTTGTACCTGAAAAATATTAAACGCAAGCTTTACAATTGCAGAAATATTTTAGAGACACAATAAATTACTACAGAAATAATAACCTTGTATAAAAGTACTTTTAGCAAGAAAGCTTACCATGTTGTCAGAACATTAAACTTTTTAATATCTATGTGAGGTAACTATAATCTTCATATTGGGAATGAATAGTGAAACATTTTATACCTCTTGAGGAACCACTGTAAAATCTTATGATGAAGCTCTGGCCTCAGCTGTGGAGTGCAAGCTACAGGCCACTTCTTCAAGAGTAAAGATTGTTTTTCAGTGTTCCACAAAAAGCCACAGAACACCCTCATCAAATGCCAACTCTGCATCAAGCTCACTTGACCTTTCTTCCAAATAAAAAAGAAAAAAAAAATGTTGAAAGGCAAACTGTACAAACACGACTATTTTGGAATTTTAGTCAGCTTTTCTAATGTTCTTGAATTACACTGCTCACACATTACTATTCATCCCATCTACAAGGTGTTAACTCTAATGACAATTTATTCTGATAACAACTGATCCCTGATCAAAATGTCCTAAGTTTTGGATATGTGACTCACTATTATAAAGTTGACTTGCTTTATCAATAGTTGAAGTTCTTCTGAATCCACTGAATTGGTTCACTGATAAGCTTAAAAAAATGTGATTGGGTATGCAAAAATATCTAAAAATATAAGTTTATATAGTGATCATCACAAACCCCCCCACACAACCAGGTTTTGTTTGTTTGTTTTACATATTGCTAGTGTAACACATGATCCCTGCCAAGCAAAAGAAAGTTCAGAAAATGCATAGTTTTCAATCCTTGAAATGTATTTGCATACAAAGTGTATATTTAAGTGGAAATAACTCTATAGTGTCAGTGGCTGTTACAGTAGAAACTTTATCACACTTTTTCTGCACAGCTAAAACATTGCCAGACACTTCAGAGTTTAAAAGTATTTAATGTTTATTAAATAAATGCAAAAGTTTAAAATGCCTGGGATATGTGGTTCCCTTGTGTTTTGATGCTGCATGTATTTTCCCTTCATTTAGTGATTTTTCACCTGAGAAAAAACACATAATCTAAACTCTGACCCCTGCAAAATACTGCTTCCTTACTTCACTCTGAAATTAATGGAATTAAATTATGTATTTCCTAGAAGAACTTATTGTCATTGTTTGTTAAGTATCTACTTCTAGAACAACAAACACTATTTCATTTTTCCCTCTCCAGTGAAAACAGTGATTTTGTGACCAGCAAGACTGTATTAATAACTCCAAACCACTGATATGGGACTTTTAATCTCCTATTTAAAATGAAAAAACTTAAATCAGCTAAACCTTTAATTCCTTTAGAAAGAGTTTTCCTCAAAAAGACATAACATTTTTTACAGCTAACACTGATTATATTTATACAGTCTCAGACAGATGGTGTAAGATTAAAAAAGCAGATTTTTCTAAGTTTCAGATATCATAGTTGATTATTAATATTAACATTCCTCTTATCTAAGATAATGAAAACAGGCTTATACCCTTTTGGTTATATTTCAGTCTGTGATAAATATGTCAGAAATCAACATTTCTTCACTTGTGCTTTCTGAACATTACTAAGGAAAGATTTTCTTTTTTCTTACCTATCATTTTGAACCAGTAAGTTGGATGATATTAATATATATTAATACTATAAATTACATTTTCTTGTAATATTAGATATAAAGAGTTTCTTAGTCTACATTTGACCTGCCACATCTCTTTAAAATTATTATATGAAACAACATAGGTGCTACAATTAACGGGAATATTCAGTTTTGTAAAAATACACAAAACAATGTACAAAATTAGCTAAAAAAATTAAGGTAAAGCCGTTCTGAGTAGTTCTAAGCAATATGTTTGCAAAAGCATTAAACCTCATCTATGTTATACTTGAACTTATTTTTATCTTGAGGGAAAAACGATTTTCCAAATCCTACTTGCTCCTAGTGTTTCTCTGATTTTAGGTGAGTATTCTTACTGGACTTCTGCGTACTACAAAGGCAGATCGATAAACTTTATGGGCCAGATTTGGACTAATAAAAACAGGTACAACTCTGCTAAAGTTAAATGAATTGTCCTTGCTTATATCAATGCTAAACCTGGCTCTTTATGGTGTATTAAGAAAGAGAAAGACAAAAGTTTAACTTGGTCATGCTTCATATATAATTTTTCTAAAAACATCTACTTTTAGTTTTTAATTGTAGTGTTGTTCTAGAAAGAAATACAGCCTTATAGGGCATTTGCAGGAATAGAACAGTCTATATATTAAAAGGCAGCAAATGATTCATAACTGCTTAGCGGTCAGGCCTGTGGGGCCATGCTTCCCATGTGAAATTTTTTTCTGCATTGCAAACTCTTACATTAAATTGTGATAAATGAAGAGCGGAGGCTATTCATACAAATCAATGACTTTAGTGTATGTGTCATTAGCCTGAGAGATGCAGGCAGCGGTCACTACTATAAATCATGTGATGATCTGCTGTCTGCGACTCGATGCAAGCAAGCAGATGCATTAGGAAGGTTAAAGAATGAAATTAATCTGTGCATTTCCCTTTCTTTTTTTTTTTTTTCCTTTAGTCACCTGGTCATACAGAAAGAATTAAAATCACATGATCCAAAGTTAAATCAGCTACAGAACAGTAAATTGGCTAAGTTAGATGTCACCTTTCAACTTAAAGTTAATTAAATATTAATGGGATTAATTTATTCGTCATCACATGAAAAGTAAAATATATAGAATAGGTAAAATCCGCTAGTGCTCCTCACACAGGAGTTGATATTATTAATTGCTTTTAATGCAGACCATGGCACTAGACCATGTGTAAGAGATCAAGCACAGCGCAAAATGTGCTCTGATACTTTTAAGTGCAGCATATTTCTTTCTTCACATTTTATAAATCCAATGTTTAGTAGCCCATGGCCATGCTCTTTCTCCTGGTACCTTGGAGTGGCTTATGAATATGAGCCAGGTTGAATGTATTACTGATAATAGAATACATTTCCAGGTATCTGTGACTAGAAGTGTTAATGGTGAGAGTGTGCAAAAGGGGTCAGGGACAGTAAAAAAAGATATGCACAATATAATTTTAAAAAGGAAATTAATGAATTTGGGAAGACCATATTTGATATAAACGTTAGCCCAAAGCCTTCAGTCTTTGCTCAATACTTACTCAGGCAAAACACCCACTGACTTCAGTGACAGATTTCCTGGGATGAGGACTAAATATGCCTCAAGAGTCAGATTGTCCCTTACTTTTACAGAAAAGGAAATGGGAAGATCATGCAAGAATCCTAACCCCCTACCACACCTGTGTCAGTCCTGCAGGAGATCATAGATATCTCCTTCCCCCTGCTCCATCACTTCCAGTTTGCATTCTTATATTACTTAGCAAGCAATAAGACAATACATTACAGAGCATGAAGCATTGAGCAGGAGGCTTTATGCAGGAATAACAACGCTCAACATGCTTATTCATAAGTCTGCAGTGCTCCCAAAGTCATGCAATACATTAGTAAGGACTCCAGGATTTGGCCTTCTATAATTAACACAGATTGTAATACGGAATCTTGAAAAGGGTTTTAAAGACTCTGCTTTGAGCTAGCAGTTGACTATGAGGACAATCAAGTATGAAAGCAAATTAATGACAGAAGTGGCTGCATTTCAAAGGCGCTTGAAGCAGTCCATGTGCATAAAATAGTGCAGAACACCTTTACGCTTATGAAGGGCACTATAAATCAATAAAGCATAAGTTAGCTTGGACAGTGATAAGATAAGTATTGCATGTGCTTAATTCACTTAGTTATCCTTCCGAAAAAGATAATACACTCAATGTAGACATATTTCAATTGAATTGATAGTAGATCAGGACTGAGCAAGCCTCGAGACTGAATTACTTTTATCCATCCCATCAAGTATAAGGATGAAGTTGCAAGCAAAATCAATGTCAGAAAGGTCTTACTGTCTCTTACAATAGCATACCTACTATCACTTATAATGAAACATATGAAAATTATTAACAACTACTAAAAATAAACATCTATCCTGTCACACTGCAAACTTTTAGCAGGATAGGAACCGATTACATTAATATAGGTTTCTAAATTCCTCAAAGACAAAAAAAGCACAAAATCTGCCTCGTAATTGCTCAAAGACCACAGAAATTTTTATTAACACGACTTTCCTAATAAAGGTGGGAAAGAATTGCAGTCAGTAGATTTTAAATTACTTTGAGCTAATCCTCCCAGTAAAGACAGTCTCTTGTATTGTTCCACTGTCACTTAATTACCACTTTGAATTTATATGTATTTATTTACATTTGATAGCATTAAGTCTAGAGCATACACCACACATTTAAGTTAATTTTCCCAACCACCATTTGGTTCTCTGATTCCATCTAGTCATCAGGATTTTGTTACTTTGTGTCAACAGCAGTGATTGAGGTGTAGTGCAAATACCACACAGAGATTTTGGGTTGACAGTAGAAACTGAGCTCTAACAATATAGAGTTTAGAATGCTCACATTATCCCAGACCTAGCTTATAATTTTATCTACATTGCTCTGCAGCCTGCAATATAGGCAAGCTCTCTAAAGAAACCGTGATCAGACTCAGTTTAACTAATGGAGTGAGAAAAAGGAAGCAGCAACCTCAGACACGTTGATGTAGAAACATCCAGTAGTCTCCAACTACACAACTGGTTTGCTGTAACATGACAGGCTTTCAGCAGAAATTATGCAAAACCAGAAACAAGCATTTATTTTTAAGGACAGGACCAAACATATCTGACCAAGTGCTTTAGTTAAAGTTGAGTATATCATTAAAGATCTAAGGCCTTCATGTCCAGCAGCAGGGTCAAGCAGCTGTTCTAGGCTGTACCTTTGCTAAGGACCTGTCCAGCTCCTATCAAAATTAAAGTGAAGATTCTTTGCAAGTACTATTAGATACATTTCTTTCATACCATACATTTGTTGATTAATTTCCTGGGAAGTTGTGTTTCTTCCTTTTCTCCAGGTTCCTGTCTATTTTCTACTCATTCATGAAGCAGGCAAGAGATATGTATTTTAAACCTGATGTTATAATGCATCAGTAAGATAATACAATAATAAGATTTTAAAAGTCAAGTGAACTTTTCAAAATGTTTACTCTAACTGCCTTTTAGAAAGCAGAAGGAAGTTCTGAAAAACTTTGGTAGCAACCTGTAAAAGTCCCTTTCCATGACCATCTGAACATGAAACAAAAATTAAGAAATATTGTGTGGATGAAATTGCTCTTTCCTTTTGGAGTAAATCCATACTTCCTTTTTAGTGACTAATTCCTGATTTTTATATCACACATCACTTTTGAGTAAATGCCAAAAAAAGAGGCAAAAGCTCTTTACAGTCAGTTGGTAATTTTATGCTGTAGGTTTAAATTGTGTGTTGACATGAAACTTGGTTTTAATTTTTAAGTAGTACATTAAAAAAAGAAAATATCTCTTACAGAATCAGCTACTTTACTGGAATGCTTTATCCTACACCCAGTTTATTTGCCTGTTTTAGGGACAGTTGGGCTGAGTCAGGCTCCTTTCAAAACCATACAGTAACCATAGCATGAATCACCTGCTACCTCGATATTTCCTCAGCACAACTGTTTCTTTGCAGGTCCTCCCTCGTGCTGGACTCCATTGTGCTAGATACTGATTGCTCTCATTTCCAATCAGCTTCAAAGTGAAGCTTACAGTAGCTTATGGAAATAGCTCTGCTCCCTTCATATGTTGGCCAGGAGGGTCTTGTTCATACAGGCTCACTTGGTCCTCTCATGAGAATAGGGACTGCTTGTATAAGGGTAGAAGTCAGAGCCAAACCCTTAAAGAGCAATTATGTCTCCTTTAAGCTACAAGGTCCCCTCTTAGGGTCAAAAGATAGCAAACTTGTTGATGTCTCTTTACTGGTTGCATCTAAAGCGTGCTGATGAATAGGTGTTGACATTGCTAAACAAAGGTATTACTGGCAGATTACAGCCAGGAACCTGGATGACTGCAGAAGGAGGGCAATGCAGACCCTTGGGCTTGCTGTATCTCCCAATTACTACACAAAAGACTAAAATACAAGGTCATAGATAAAAGTGAATAAATGTTTCTAAATTCTTATCTTAAACACACTTAAGCTTAAAGCTATTTAATTGAAGATTTAAAAGCATGTATGCTTTATGAAGCTGTGGCTACCTGCTTCATTCTCTTGCTCTTATTTTTGCTTTTATCCTTTTAGTCTTGAAGAAGCCTAATTAGAAGCTTGAACAGGGCTCTCTCTCCCTGCCCTTAAATCAGTAATTGGCTTCAGTGCAGAGACTGTCAGGAAATTAACACATCACAACATGACAGCTGTTAATTTTTTCTCCTTATTTGTCATATGAATCACTGCTGATTTGCCAGAGTGCATAACAAATTAGTGGTCTGTAATCAGCGGCCTCTCTCCCGTGTGCAGCACCTACTTGTTTTTCCCCTTTTCTCCTGAAGTCCATTACTTCTCTGCTTCAGCAGGAATGACTGTTGCTAGGTGTGTCATTGTCAATAAATCAGAATAAGCAAATGCTAAAAGCACAAGAAGCTCTTTAAACTTTGATGAAGGCTTTTAGTTACATTTTTAAACTTACACTTGGAACTGGTTGGGTTTTTGTTGTTGGGACTTTTTGTTGTTTTTCGTCTGTGTGTTTTTCAGGTTTTGTTTGTTTTTTATTAAATTGTCACTCCCTGGCATAATATACTGTCAAGTCTTCTGTATCATCTTAAGCCCTGCATTCTTTACAATTTAGAGCTGAAAATATGATTGGCAAAAATTAAAAGAAGGTATATTTCTGAAGACAATTCCTAAAACTGTAAGGCCTGCTGTGGACCCCATGCCAATAAATAACAATTAGACACAAAGCACAGTGAGATTTTCCTGTTGCCTTGAGTTATTTTTACTGTATTTTTGTATAATAAACTCTACTTAACATGAGCTGGTGTACTTCATGCACCAATAGAACTATATGTATTAAAAATGCCTTGAGTCCAAATACAAACTCACAAAATTTGGAAATATTGAGTTAAGTTCCATCCATTTAGACAGTGATGTAATACAACCCAAGCATTTTTTGACCATTTTTTTTTCCTACTTTGTATGTATTACAAATGATGATGTATACAATCAAGGTCATAACAACAATATGCAATAGTATGCAAAAGCTGGAACACTTCTATCTCTAGGCTATCCTTAGAACTGTTGTTCAAATGGTAGTTGAAGAGGTCAGCTATTAGCTGATGTTCTCATAAAACTGGGAATGCTTTGGAAATACAAACTGGAAAACCTGAACTGAATGGACTCATTATATATTCAGTATTTGTGTCTCAGAGAAAGTAAAGTAAAACCAGGAATATATTTCTTCAGCAAAAGGACCCAGTACAGACCCTGTGCTATGCTTCCTAATTTGTAGTGAAACATAGTTAAAGTTCCTGATAACTTTTTAAGTGTTAATAAAATAGGTTTCTTCCTTGTATCTAACCTGAATAAATGAAAAATGTGGAAACCTATACTCCAAAGTAAAAGCTGCACAATACTTTGTATATATCACACCTTTTCCTTCATGACTCAAACACTCCAGTCTTCTCCTCCAGAAAGACACAATAAGAAAAAAAAAAGCAATCTATTCTTCAAATGGTACCTGCACCCCGGGCGTTTCTGAAGAGCCACTGCTTCATGCAACCATGCAACTCTGCTGTATGCAAGGTCATCTTCACACCAGGAGGCAGGAAGAGGAATCCCAGCTCTCTGAGGTCAGTCTTGTAAGGTGCTGGCCCTGATCCAGCAAAGCACTTACACACCTACTTTGCTTTTAAAGGTAAGCATGTATTTCAGTGTCTCAGAGACAAAGTGCTCAGTGCTGTGTGCATATGTTTATGAATAAGATTTATTTTGTGATTCACAGACGTCACACAATGAACTAGCACTCTCACTCCATGAGTACTGCTAAAATTTTCAATAAAACTACTAGACGACTTGAATTTCAACATTTCAAAGTCTCTCCAGAAGAATTTTGCCCACAGTTAATTGCTGGTTTGTATTTACTTGTTCATACAGACATGAAATTGTTATTTTCCTGACCATACCTAATTCTTTTCAAAATCTAAGAAGTTGGATTTTTCAGGATTACATGTATATTCTGCTGTAATTTATGTTTTATAAAACAATGAAGGTTTAACTACTTGTAGGAGTTTAAAAGAAAGCCTTGGTAGTTGCATTCTTAAATAGAATTTGTTTTTTTAAAATATCTTTGCTTTAATAAGAAAAAGCAATGTATTTCTGAAATTTGTTTTTGCTATTCACTCTTAATAAGTATCTTCTTTGAGTAAAATGTAAAATTTCTATTTGCACCATTATACCTTGGTTTAATAACACAATCTTAATCTTTTGTTTATATTACAAAATCAGTTATCCTGAAGACACCTAAAATTAAGGTTTATAAAGTGTGTGTAGTATAGGGCAATTCTTCTAGCCCTTTTGAAATGCCACTACAAAGTGAATCTCAGTACTGACTAAAAGGAGTTCCTTGACCTACTGTAGTACCAACACACAGAGGGACTGTATTAGGAATCAAGAAGTTTTTAATAGGGCTTCTGTAGCAGACAGCCTTTGTGCAGAAAGGTCATGAGTGAACACTGTTTACTGAGTCTATAAATTCCTAGTTTTTTAGGCTCACCAAATACTGCATGTCAAAAGCTGTACTAAGAAAATTATGGTGAACCAATATGTGCTTCAAAATTCAGACTTAAAAAAAAATTATTTTCAGTAACAAATTGAGAAAAAGCCATAAAAAATAACTAAGAACAAAACCATAACAAAATCAAAGTCACATGGAAACACTGAACAACACTCAACTACCTATAGGTTTTCAGACTCCCTGTCATGGGGAAAATAATTGTACAACACCAAAGATATGTGAGATCACTGTGTAGCTGTGCAGCACGTGTAGGCTGATTTGCTCATCTTACTGTTTATCAGCACTTCTGGATGTATCATCTTCAAAATATGCCATCACTAATTAAAATTCAGAGTAGACTAGTTGTGCCAGGTCAGAAAAGCAAATAGGTGGCATGTTACAGACAATGCAACAGCTATGGTTTATGTTTTATTCCTGGTGGTGGGATCTCTTTTAAGGTTTAGGGTAAGACCCTGAGATTTCCACTAGGTCACTTAAGTTACTGATACTTTCTTAAGTGGTGAAGACTTGAAGGGACAATATTTGTGGTTCATACAGGCTGGCCACTGTGGTGGTGTTTAATAAATAATAAGCAGGGGGAATTAAAGCTAGTGTTGTAGACTTTGTATTCATTATTAAACTGGCTTCCTGCTCCCAAGAAGATTTCAAGAGCCTGTTATTAGTGGTCTTAAAATTAATAACAATGGATTTGGCAGTGACTATAAAAATAGAGTAAACCAGCATGTATATTTAAATAATGGGAATGAGTTGTTCTTAAGGGGAATTGACAACAATAGGAAATTTTACTGGGAACCCTCCAGCTGCCACTGTTTCCAGCATCATGAATCCAGAGAGATATTCCTTCAAAGTTTGAAAATTTGCAGAAGTTAAAAGAAAAATTCGGCAAAATATGCACATGCAGCGGCCTTCAAAGTAAGAATCTTTCCCTAAGGAATGTAGAAAGGGAATAGACAGGAATTATTTCCTATTAATACTAAAAAATTCTGATAATCACACCAAATCACTGAAAAGAATCATTACACTTATTTACTAAGACATATAAACTTATATTCTAGCTCCCTAGGTGTTCAGCTTCAAGCCTTAAAGAAGCCTTAAGGAATACATGTAATGAGCTTTACCCTTCCTAGCCTTCATTTTTTTCCTTCCCAGATTAAACTTGCTAGAAATTCCACAATAAGTATTTTCAATAACTTCTATGAAATAATACTATTTATTGCTCACTTTTGAACAATTTTTTAAAAAAAGGTAGTGGGAAGAACTTGGGCAATGATTTTAGGAATCTCACTACACAAAAAAAAAGAAGAATCTTTCCACACTGAGGAAAGAGTTGCTGTGCTAATGCCTGAAATCTTAATGGTGTCTCACCCTCCTTGAAAAGTGAAGTAAAAATAGATTTTTAAAAGGACTTACTTCACTGTTTAACGCTGCTCTTTACACAATATTCACTTTTTTTTAAAAAATTATAATTCTCTGATGGCCATGAGAAGTATACCTGTAATGATAACTATCTGCTGCCTGGTATCAATGGCTTAACATCAGTCTAATCTTTCTAGAGACTACTGGCAACTAGTACCAGAAAAGAACAAATTAGAAACTATTTTGTATATCAGATCATCACAGCATTTCAAAACATCTTTTCTGTTTAACAAACATTCCTGCATTCTTTTACAGTATGCTGGAATATCTTTAATTACAATGCCACTAATTTGTAGAAGTCTTATTGTCCATCTGGGGTCCTACACTGTGGAAGAGTATTTGCAAAACAGTATTAACACCTGTCAGAATATAAAAGACTAGTTCAGTCTTCAATTAAATAAAGCACTGCCAAACATTTTCTTTCTTTCTTTCTGTCACTGTTTGGTTTTTTTTAGGATATAATGTAGAATCTCAGCTCTGATGGAAAATTAAACTAGAAAACAAGGCCAAAGCCCGTGGAAATAGTAAAACAGGGGTGAGAAGACTGCAATAAGGTAGTGTAAAAGTTGAAGCAGTTTCTAGTGCTGTACTACTGTGATAGTAGCTCAGTTCCTCACATAGGTTTGGTCTCTTTTCAGAGTCAATACAGCACTGCTTCTTGCAATTACCTCTTAAACCAAATGCTTGACAAGGGCTATATCATCAAGTTCCAGTGCAGTATAGTCAGTCATTCTATGACAGAGCAGGGCAAGTTAAAATCCTGCTGATGTCATGCTTGATTAATCACCAAACTGAATACCAGCAAGTAGAAGCAAAGAGTACACAGTCTGGCTGAAGGTACAAAGGATGGACTGGGAGATTGCTGGCCGTCTAGGAGGATAGGCAGCCCCTGGTAGGGATTGCCAGCAGGGAGTGTGAAGCAGGTGAATTAAAGAACACCAGAGCTAAGTACTCTAGGTGCTGAGAACTGGCACTGTGCTTCAAGCTTAGCTTGTCTAATTAGTGAGAATTAAGAGTCTGGGGAAAAGTAAACTACACTGGAGAAAGGAAATGAGCATTAGCAAGAAAAGATTGTGTAAATTCCACTGCATACTGGAGTTTATAGAAATCTTGGGAGATCTTTGTTTTAGCGCGAAGTATAGTTTTGAGATACAACAGTATTGATATTCTTAAAAATCCTTTCTATTAGGTGTTCCTGGAAAGGATTTATATTGAAAGAGACTCAAAAGAGCCTATGCAGCTCCAAAGTTGATGTCTAGATTATTTTCTAGAAGAACAAGAGTTGTGATCGTTTACCTCTTGATCAGAAATTTCCTGGAAATATATTAGCATATGTTTCATAAGATTATGAAGCTGAAAGTGATATCCTGTAAGTACCAACAACCATTCTATTCAAGAAGGTAGTTCAGAAACAGAGCAACAAGAGGGCAAAAAAGGAAAAAGAGATACTGTTCAAGTTATTAAGTAGCTTTATAAACCAAAACAGTCCAATTTACTTTGGGGAAAATGGTGATTGCTGCATTATTCAAAGAAAATTGCTGAACTCTTTTCTGCATTACAGAGTCTCCATATTTCATGTTCTATATATAAGGAAAAAGAAAATTGTGCAAGTCCTAAAATCTGGAAGCCAAAGGATTTACTTTATGTCACAGAATGTTTAGCTATTAGGTGACCTATAAACATTTTTGTTTCATGACTGAATACTTAATCTAGCACAATACAGTTCCAAAGGAAACCCTTAATAGTAACATTTTGTAGCAGTTGTGTGCTTGTCCCCACTGGACCTCTAAATGAAGTCTGCATAAGGACTGTAAAGGTAGTAACCCTGCAGCTACAGCTATAATTATCAGGATTTAATGGTGTTTATGAATGAGTTGCTATGAGTCAAAGGATAATAATACGTCCTATTAAAAATTTATTCCAAGTTATTTTTATAAAACTTTACTCATTTACATGTCACCCATGATTGTTCTTTTAAATGAAACAATGGAACAATAAGGAACATCTAGGCTTCAAGACAAATCTTTGCACAGAGTCATTATATAATGACTCAGAAAAAACAAACATGTAATCTTTATAATATAGCAATTAAAAATGTAAGTCTAGAAGTTAATATGTTGAGTAGCCTAACCCCCAAAAATTTGCTTCTAAAATAGAGATCTTTAGCATTATTTTTATATGGCACTAAGCTCTAGTTTTGGTGAACGCTTCCATCCATATTTAGATGCTGTCTGATTCACTAAGATAAATGACCACAGATCTTTTTAGCAGCTAATGGCTAAACATGACCCAAATGGAACTACAGCCAGATGGCACATGTGATTAGTGGAACATGGCTATCAGATCAACCACAAACCTGAAAAAGCTAATCTAGTTCAAGATTCATTAACTAATAATTCCCAGGATGTAAACATTTCACTTGAAAGAAACATAAGCAATCTTTTTTTTCTTAAAAAACTTCACAGCAATGTTTAATCGTTGCCCTGTAGCACTATACTTATAGAAAAAAAAAGGAACTTTATCAATTCTAAATCATAGAAAAGGGAGGTGGAGAATCAAAATTTTCTTCCAAAATTTTTCTGTTACTAGTTTATGTTCGACAGAGCCACTTTAGTCTGATATTCTCACTCTTTTCACTCCAAATTTTAGTCTTGAGCAGCATATTTAAAATCAATTTTTAAAATCAAAATTACAAACTAATAATTGAAAGTAAGGATTTTTTTCTTCTAGAACAAGTCTACAAGTTGTGTTATTTTAGCATATGGATAAGAGAGACAGTGCTAATTAAAATCAGGACAAGATAACAGGACTCCTAGATTCTGTGTATATCTACCACCTATTTAATATCCATTTATTAGGAATTTAAAAGTCGTAAGAAAATAAATATGGTGATTATTCAAAAATACTCATAGATATCTTTGTCTTCTGTGTATGACCAACTTCAAAAAAGTTTCAAACCCAAACTATTCTATGAATTTATGTGGGGGAAGAGGTAGCAGGTGCAGTCAGAGAAGGAGGAGTAAAAGGGAAAAGCAATAAACACACAATAGTATACCAGTAAAAGTATGAACACCAGTTCTTCTTTGATGAATATTTAAGGGTTTATGATTAAAAGATGGTTTTAGGAAGAGTGTTATCAGAAAGTAAATCTGAAAAAAGACAAAAATACACCCAAATCAAAAATAGATTCAGTATAAATGCAAAATTGGAGATTTTTTTAAACTCATCATTCAGTTCTGATCCTTAGCTAACCCTCGAAGAGATGTTGTTGTAAAGGTTAATTAATGAAAGTGTATAAAGGTGGTTATTTGAGAGCTGCTAGGTAAGTGCAAAGTGCTCTTCCTATAGGTTAATATTTTGCTCTTAGGGCACAGCCATATTTGACACTAAGGTACATTACATTCTGAGCCAAACAGTTTCAAAGCTGAGAGCCTGATCCTGCTTCCACTGAAGTAAATGGGAATCTTTCTGTGGATGTCAAAGACCTTTGAATCTGGCTGTGAGGATACAGCTATATGGAATAAAGCTATCTCCTAGCTCTATTAGCATGTGCCTGTGGCTCAAGACAGCTAATCTGTCTTGCTTCTCAGGCTAGCTAATTAGGTCAGCAGATACACACATTAGGATCTAGCCTGGGAATCTTCAGAGGAGTGCCACAGACTGTGTAGCACTAACCACAGAATTTGGTAAAAACAAGTGAGTTTGAAAGCAGCAAGTACCTACTGGTTCCCATAGACATCATGGTAATTCACAGGCACTCAGTGTCACTGGCCACAGATTCCCCTCACTAGAGAGAGCAGATTTGAGCTACCTCTTCCAAATGGCACCTTGTCCCTGCCACCAGTACTGTCATGTCACAGACTTTCACTCACAGAACTTCAACAGTTTGCTAAGAGCTGTCTCATCTCTATACAAGCACCTTAATCCCAGTATGACCCACTGCATATCGAAGAAGTTACCCAAATATTCTGAGACCAGCCTGCCATCATTTCTTTCTCTCTGCCACTCTAAAGCAGCTGCAGTTAGCAGAAACAACTATGCCATTTTCCTCATTGTGCAAAATAGAATGAAGGGTCTATGGCTTCTCCTTGAAGCCCATGAGACTCTAGAACTTGCTCCTAATAATGCAAAAGAGCTTACATTTGGGGGCTCTCCAGGAATGCAGCAGAAGACATTTGTTTGATATGGGGGACTGAGATAAAGAAGGATGAAAAGCAACAGGTTAGTTCCTTTGGAACTGACTTCAGCTCTGCTAAGGTTTAATCTAATTTAATTGACCATATAATTAAAGATGTTATGCTTTTAGAGACTCGGACAGACACCTTGATTGTTTTAGTTAAACAAATAAACAAGAAGTTCAGAGCTGGATTTCAAGTGAGAATTGAAAATTCAGGATTGCTTGGACTTGCCTCGGGACTAATTCATGTATCACAAAAACATAATTGTATAGTATATGTGGTGTTAACAAGAATTTTCTCATAACTACTGTAATAAGAATTATGCCCAAAGTAAATACATGAAGTGGAATGTGTGAACAGTGAAAAAGCAGGTCCTGTTCACTGTGGCAAGGACTGTTTACCTGGGGCAGCACACAGAAAGTCCATCTCCAGAGTAAGATCCTGAAATAGATTTTCCCAAAGCTTATAGACCTGATGCTCTCCATCCATTTCCTCCATAAATCCTGGAAACAGGCAGCATTGAAATTCTGTTAAAAATAAACAGAAGGGAATTATCAATAAAAATGTTTTTATAAGGAAAATTTGAAAATTATTATACATCTTTTATCTGTCCTTTTTCCTCAATTAAGAAAACACCATGAGAAGCTCTCTGATTTCTCAGTTATTATCTTCCAAGAAAATTGGACTAGTCCAGAGAGATGAAAATGTAGAAGAAAACTCAACAGCATTTTCCCAGCTATTGTGTAGAACCAACTCATCAGTTAGTAAGAATACTAGAACTGTGATTTGGGAATAGAGATATGAAATCATTCTTTTCTGACAAAGTTATAGGATACAGGTGATACTGGCAAAAAATAGAATGAAGACAACTTTCCTCAAATTGTCATCACAAAGAAGTTGTATATGAAATATTCTTGCAGGGATAAAAATGAATATTATTGATACCACCACAATTACTGGAAGATTTATATACATTGAAATTCTCTTAAATAAGAGCAGCTATGTTATTTCAATTTAGGCCAATAGTTGTTTAAAAGAAAATAGTTTCTCTGTTACAGTTATGAAGGAATATTTATTTCCATTTCTCTACATTTAAGTTTGTTCTATTAGTAATTCTTTGTTCCTACTTCCTCACCTTCACTAAATGATAGTGTAAGCAAAGAATAAATGTTTCTCTACTTATATTTATTCTTCCTCTTTACATCTTTCCCAGTAGAGGACAGGAAGAGAGATGTAGGGATACAGAGGAACACAGATAACACCATGATCCTTTATTTTTTGTAGAACAGAGGTTGCTCTGGCAACTTCTACTTCTTGGTTTTACCCGAGGCCATTCACAGCCAAAGGAAGCTGTATTGGAATGTCAAGCCCTTGAAAGTGTCATCTCATCTGCCTCCAAAGCTGCTGTATGTAACACCACAAAAGGAGACACACAATGCTACTAAAGGCCAGTGTCCTGTCCTTCCTACTAATATCTAAGGAATGATCCTTTCCTTCCTCCTGTCTTCACAGTAAAGCCAATTGCACCCCCTGAGGGGTCTCCATACACAATTCTGCTTTTAGATGAACCAAAAAACAAGCTCCCTTCTAGCCGTGATATGTGATTAAAGTAAATCCAACTTGAATCAGTTTTTAAAGTCTTTTTAGCAGTACTGAAGTTCCTGAGGAATGTAAGAAGAAAAAGAGTTACTACTGAGCCCTGTTCTTTAAGTCCAACCATTTGATTTTTTTCTAAAAGACTAATCAATTTTAAAAGTTTAATTGAATGACTGGGAAATAACTGATTGGTAAGACAAAGGAATATAAAATATTTTGAAAATTAAACAGAAAATTGTTACTGAAATTCTACATTTTAATATTTGTTTGTTTCCTGTTTGGAAGTTATCTCTAAAAATATAATCAAAACATGGACTATGAATCATTGTGATACATGAATGAGTGAGAAGTCCTCAGGAATCCCATTCCATTAAGATCAGAGCTCCCTATCTGCTCCCCATCACACCTCTGTAGGGGGATGGAAATTCAGAAGAAACAAAGAACAGGAGTGAAGGCATTCATTCACATGGAGGACACTCTAGATTTAAATTCTATCAGTGCAGAAATGTTTTATGATTTTAACATAGACAGAACAACATTTTTTTGGTTCCTTCTCTTTCATGTCTACATTTCTGTTTCCTTTTGCTCCTGTATCCTTCTTCCTATTTGAAGCGTTCACAACTTGCAATAAGAAATGGAAAATATTTTTCTGTAAGATTTCTCACTTCCAAAATAAACAAATTGACACAACTGTATGGACAAAGCATGCAAATTTGAAAACACTGTATACACTCTGTTTTTCCCCCAAGTAATTTCTCCATGCTGTATAAAACATAGATGTGAAACAGAAGAAAGAAAATACAGGATATTTGTAACATATTAGCAACTTACATTTAATAATACTTGAAGTGCACATTAAATTTAAATTATCTCTTAATTCTGTCAGAAAAGAGATACTTCCTAGATGGTTTATGGACACAATGTCTCAAGGGATTGCCACAAATTCATTTGATGTCCTTAAGTAATGAATTTTCCATTTGGATCTCTGATTTAGCCGAGAGATGTGTAAAATCACATGCAGGCAAGCAGGCACGACTGCAGAGTTCTCTACTGCCTACCCATCTGAGCACCTTCTCATTCATTGTCTAGTCTAGTATATTTATTGAAATACATTATGCTGAAGAAATAGACATATAGGACTGGTGTTTCATGCAGTCATATTAAAAAAATATTGGAAGGAAGTCTTTCCATTTCAGAGAAAATATTATTTTCTTCACCTGCAAGAACTGGCAGTTTAGCCACAGATACCTGACGTTTGTTGAAGATGAAAATCCTTATAAATGTTGACATAGCTGTGTGCTCCTAGAAAACTGACATCTGGATTTCTTTCCAACCTTTTTGGGTTTTACAGAGTTAAGAGTTATAACCATGGTACCAAGGCTTGTACTTAGGTTAATTTCTTATATCAATGATTTCTATGATCTTTTTTAAAAATCTTTCTTTTCTGAATTTTCATTAAATTTTCCTTGCTTTTGTTTCCTTAAAATTTTCCTGAAACATTTTTTCTGCAATACCAATACACACAACTATTATTTCAATTTATCATTTGCAAATTATGAATTACAATTATATCTGAAATATGCTTTAAATTAAAATAATTCTATACCTTACAAATTAACAATTTTCTTCTTTGTTAGCATTTAAAACATTAGCTTTTTAGACAAATAAATCTATTTTATTTTAGATTCACTGTTCATTTTTAATGCTTTCCATTGCAGATATCAATTAGGTTTTGAATTTCCCTCCTCTGTCAACTCTAGCAGCTCACTTCTCTATTTTGTATCCAACTGTTGTCATATAATTCCACTTCTATCACCTGATGTCCTAGGTGTTCTTTCACTAGATGAGTACATGTTGTTTCTGGTTGTTCAATGTACTCACTTGAAGTCACACTTGAAACTAGCTTCTTCTCATGATGGGGGGTTTGTCTGTTAGAAGCTCTGCCTGAAGCAACGTCCAAAAGACTGAATATTTTGGTGAAAGAAAGAAAACAGCAGTGATTTCTTGAGAAGATTCCCACAGCCTTACAAAGACTTAGCCGTTCTTCTTTCTTTATCATGCTAAGCATGTACTAGCTTGATGGCTTTACTGTTTTGTCAGCAATTACCCATTTCATCTCATCCTCATGAAGCCTTCCCTGCCCTCTCCAATCCTGATGTAAATAAAGGACATCACATAATAGATAGGTGTTGATTCTACCCTTAATGTTGAGCAGTAAACTGAAGTTCTGTTGCTCCCAGTGTGCTTGCAACTAGGCAGCTCACAGTAGCAGCAGTGCTCTGGAGAGCCACAGAGATATTGGGAAGGGAGAGGTGAGTCCTCCTTTTGCAGAGCTTGCCAAAGAAAGAAACTCTCACACAGCTTCTACCAGACATTATCTTGCCTGAGGACACACCTACATCATGGGCACAGCACAAGGTTTGGAGGGCTGGAATTGAAAAAACAATGAAAAAAAGGAGGCTTATGCTATACTTCATCTAGCTCCTCCTGCTCATCTTGATCCTTTGCATAAGGAACTGACTAGAAATCATGAACATTCTCAACCTATGTTAGATGCTGCTTATCAAGAACAAGACAGCACTACAAAGCCCATATCCAAGAAAGATGAAAACAGAGACATTCTCCTGAACTCCAAGTGCTCCTATTGTATCAGTAAATAAGGCCTTTTTGCTACTAAGGGGAATCAAGAAACTGCTTTGCAGTCATTGTGTTCAGAACTACTTCACACTCATTGACAGGCAGGTTCCATAAACCTCTTGACAACTGGCAGAGCCATCTATCTGTGGATGGATATCCATACCTCTCTCTATGTATTATGTCTATTCTATGTCATGCTGGTTCATGAAAAACCATACTGTAATATAATCAAAGGTTTTACTTTAGGGTTGTCTCTACCTCTCTGATTCTGAGCTTTGTTTAAAGTGAATTTGCTTTAAAGTTATTTCCCTTGTGTTTTATTACGCCAAATTTGCTACTATATTGGCAGCCATGTGTAGAAAGAATCTAAAAGAAAATTAGCCATGTCTTAATTTGAGATAAATCAAATTGCACAGTAATGTAGGCAACAGAATTTTGGTTTTGTCAGTCATCTTTGTGTAGAAGCTCTACTTGCTCTGTGGCTTTGTTTACTGTGGCATTAACTTGTCCATAAAATAGAGATAATTACATTTCTTTCCTTGATAAAGTGATCTACAGTATATGAATTGATAGGGTACATGAGAGTTATGCATTTGTAATAATGAGGGGAGAGACTTGCAAACATTTCAAACTTCTAAAGAATTATTGTATCAGTAATAATATAAACTGTTAGAGCCTAAAGCTGGAAGTAGTTATGGTATGGATGGTTTTGATGTATTCTTTTTGAAGTTCAACACAGAGAGTCACAAGGCAGTAGATATTTCTGGTTTGCAATAGTAGATATTTCTTATTTGCAATCAAGGAAAATACTCAGAAACTTTAGAAAATTTAAGAAAAAATTAAAACAAAGAAAATCACAACCCAGCCTGAAGGAAAAGTTCCTATTACATTATTTTCTTGCAATGCAGATTATGAGTCAACTCATAATTAATTTTATTTATATGAAGAAGGTACACATCCTCATCTCTACAGAAATAATAATTTAAAGACTCAATTCATGAAAATGTTAGAGTGAGATTGTATCTGAACAATAAAGATATTTTAAAGCAATAAACTACTAAGCAGATGCCTGTGTTTTCTTAGACACATAAATATTTTGATATGGAAGACAGTCAGGTAATATCTTTGAGCTGTAAATATTTGCAACAAAATGTGAAGTCATATAAATCTCAATTGGATTACATTGCATTGCATCGAAAGAGCTACTGGAAGTTCACAAATCTTTACAGAAAGTCAAGGTTGAATTAATGTAGGCTGAATTATTAGTTTGATTTCAAATTATGGAAAATTCCCATTTTTGAGAGGTTTATGGTTTAAATAAAAATCTAAGTTAATCTCACAAATTTTCAGCTATTGATTTCTAAACTGATTTACATCCCAAACTTAGGCTGAAGTGGTAGAAGTTCTTTCTAAGGAAATCTGATAAAAATCAAGCTAAGATATTTTGTGTATTTCCGGAGTAATTTCAAGGCCAAAGAGTATCTAGTCATTACAAATAGAAAATACATACAGAAAGCCAGAATATTAGCAATCATAGGCCAAAAATCAAGCTGCTTATAACCTGAATTTGCAGAAGTATTAAAAGAAAGCAGATCACTACTCTTTTGCCTCTGATTTAAGGGAGGCACTTACCCACTGGGGAAATGGATGCAGTCAGCAGGCACATGTTCACAATTGGCTATACTGAATAATAACAGCTTGTTTAAAAATAGCAGCATCAACTTGTTTGCACTGTTATTATCTGTGCATGACTTATTTCCCCACAAGAGTCTAGGATGGTGCCTAACCTGCTTACGCGTGGCCTTCTCACTTGCTGTCTTTTAAAAAGATTGGTTTAAGACTAGGAGAAGACACAGACATATCTTTAGCAAATGCTAATAATGGAATTGTGATGCTTCTATAGTCCTCAATAGTAAAATATAGCAGCCAGAAGGAGCTGTAGATTCATTACTCAATAAAGTATTATCACAACTTTATTGAATTGTAACCCTATTTTTCTTTAATGAAGATGTTGTGTAGATTTCACCTTCATATAAATCTAAGTGATTAATTTAGCATTCAGAGTTGGAATAAGAAGAGGAAATTCAGGCCAAATTCCAAATCTAGCCTTTCAGCATCATCTCCTTTCCTGCTTCAGACTTGGGCTCAGGCTCAGATATTCAATTTTAATATAATATGCTTTTAAAAGCAAATAGTAATATGAATGTGGATTTTGTGAGGCTACATCTTCCCTACAGGCCACTAAGTCACCATCTCTATCCTGTAATCTGACATCTACTACAGTCAGGTAGATGCTCTTGTTTGTAAATAAAGTGATTCAAAAGGCATTGCTATGCAGCATAAAGACAGTTTATTATGCCAACATACTGTATCTTACACTGTAGATTAACATAAATAATAATTGTAATACTGCACTGCAATGGAATATGCTTAAAGCTAATTGAATACAAAATGAATATACTTTTTATATTTCCACATGCATTACAGACTTAAGCCTTCTGTTTTGTGACAGAAACCTAGAATTAAAGCACAAGAAACAATTAATGTTATAATTATGTGTTACTAAAGTTATATTCAAAAGCATTGGCAAATTATTGTCAGAATATTTGCATACAAGCTGAACAATTAAGTTGTCAGCTGATTCTATATTTTTTTTCAACTGATAAATTTTTTAAATCCATGTTGTTATCAGAGCCAGCCAGAACTTTCAACATTACTTCCTTGCTTAATTTAAAATAGCATTAGTGGAGATACATTAGCTAAAGGAAGAAAAGAAATACATTGATATTTTTAGTGTATTTCTCTTACTCTCAGGGTACCTGACAGTTCTGGAAAGTGAATTAATGGCATACATGGTAAAAGAATGGTAGACTTACTGTCAGCTGAGAGCTGCAGCAAAACCTTGATTCAGTTATGCTAGAGGTAGTATTTTGATTGCACTGTTATGCTGTATTTTTTTCTCTAGCACACTTAACTAGTAACTATTGGTTTATAAGAAAGATCATTAAAAGCTTTCATTTTTAAATACAAGAAAACATTTGACCTAAAAAGGTAAATGATTTGATTCTCATAAATAGAGGGTGAATGCCCCAGTGTTAGAAAAAAAATTAATAGTAAAGCTTATTTCACAAGAATCCTCTGAAAACAGTATCCCAATTTCCTGCAGACACTGAGTGTCAAATTGAGATATGTCATACATGAAAATTCAAGCCAATTTCTCATCTAGTTTTACTTCTGCTCTCGTCCTGACATTAGCAGATTTTATATCTGCAAAGAGGGAAAAAAAATTTGTAATTTAATTTGTGGGATATTCTGACAAACATTTCAGGAATTTGGGGGTGGTTTTGTGTTTGTTTGTTTTTTCTTTTATCTTGAATTAAGCAATCGAATCTTTGAAAAAGCTATATTTAGATTTTTTTTTTAATTGACCCATTATTTTGCTTGCTTTCACTGCCAAAACCCCCTACTGCAAACAAGGATAAGGATGCTACCTGGACTTCATTTGATGAATAGTTTTAATTAAAACATTCTGTACCATAAGTATTTTAATGTTACAGACAAAGCAAAGGTATGCAGTAATAAATTAAATTATACATTTAAATTAATCTATAAATATGCTATAAAATTGACAGGATATTTTTAAGATAGGGAATGAGACATGGATTGCTAATTATGACAATTAAATATCATGAGTAAAAATAAATGACAATCAATATCCTAGAACCATTTGGTAAAAAGAAAAAAGGGAGGAAATATCATTTAGATGTCTATAAAAGTGAAAAATTATTAGCAAGTTAGAATCCTGATTTTTCTATTGTAATAAAATGATAAGCAGGAGAACATTATAGTTTTCATCACTGCTAGCCATAAATACTGTACATGTACTGTACTGGCACAATCCGTTATGGTATTCTTCTATTTGGGTCTATTATGTTCAGGATAATAACATGTTTAATTTTTACTAATAAAATTTTCAGAGTTTCTGTTCACTCACAGTCTAATCCAGAAGCCAGGGAAGTTATTGGAGGCTCTTTCTTTCTTTGCATTTAATGAATTTTGGATCAGCCCCATTTAAAAAAAAACAACAACCACACAAACAACAACAGCAGCAAATAAATGCAAGTTGCAGCACCACTGTAGTTATGTACACATAAGCAGGGCCTCAGCCTAAGTATCTCTATTTTCGTATGAAAAAACACCTGGGGTTTCATCCTATTAGAGGGATATCAGGTCTGAGCTTCAGCTCGTATGTCACAGGACATCTACCTGAAATTCTTTTAATAATTGCTTCTTCACATCATAAGAACATTAAGGCCAGCCAAAAGACACAGTGTTGCTTTGACTGCAGTAGTGTCTGAAGGGGTAGCAGATGTGCAAATTGTATGGGAACCCATTAAATTACTGTCTCAAAATTGTTTGTTTTAATACTACAAATCTCACAGCAAAGATATGAATTTAGAGTCCATCTTCTTCACGACCATTTATCAAAATGGTGAAGGCATAAAAAAGTGAAGATAGAACTTTTTGTTCATCAGGGAGACTTGGGCTAACCTTCATTATTGTGTTCATATTAAAAGCTTACTCCATGTCTTTCAATCACATATTTTCCTTCTAATTAAGGCATATTCATTTTTTCCTAATTAGGTACTTTTTGTTGCACAATGTTTGCTCTAATCTTTCGGAATCTCTCTCAATATCCAGTCATTGCCTTCATTACTGGCTCCCCCAGAATCCAACCAAAGCATGTTATTTTTTCTGCTAATTATATCCTCATTTACAGATTGTTGCCTCCTGATTGGCTCTTTAAACCAGTTGCTATGACTTCATTAGCAATGTCTTCTGACCCTGTTATTTCTTGTGACAGGATTTGCTCCACTTGTCCTGTAGCACTGTATCCCTGGGTCACTCCTCTCCTGGGTTGGAATAGTGTCAAACAGGAAAGGTTTAGGGCAGAGAAAATCACTGCTGAAGTTGCTAATTACCACATGCAGCAATGGTACAAATTAATGCTTCTAGCAGTTTAGAAAAAAAATGAGTGTTTTAAAGGTGTCATTAACAGGTTAGTTTCATTTATAAATGTGCTTGACAAAAAAAAAAAGTCATCATGCAGTGCATTTTTGCTTTTACAATCTCTCCATCAAGTAAGCGTTTTAAAATCATGTGGGACTTCCTATCATGCTATATGGCAATAAAATTATTGGACAAGGCATTCTTGAGCTAGACAAATTTAGAAGGCAAATTTCTAAACGGATCTTCCTATTTTAACTTGAATTTCAGAATCTTGTCATGTTTTATGATTTGCTTTCTAACTTGTCCTCTAGAAATACTGGTCTCCTTTAAAACAAGAGGAATTAAATTTCCAGGCATTTTTTCAAAAATATTGTGTTTACACAAGAACAGCATATTAAGGGAAAATTAAAATATATGAAACTGCAGTGAAGTACTAATACCATTTTTATATTAATCTGGAGTATAGTATAACAATTTTCATGGGGTGCAAACTGCATATTGTGCTAATTGTGTTCCCCACTTTTAGTATCTTGCAAATCTGAATAATCCATTACCAAACCCAGAGATTCAGGCATAGAGCAGAGTTTAACACAAGTTAGTTAATATGAAAAACGCTGTATCTAGTTGTTTGCAAAATTACTTTTGTTGATTAAAAGGCTCTTCAGAACTTCCGGCTTGTGAAAGGGTTTTAAATTGTCTAATGCTGATTGTGATTGCTATGCAGAAAAAAGGCAATGCGAAGCAAACCATTATATCACTGAATCTTTGTTAAGCAGGCCTTGAAAGTGCTTGACAGCATAATTAATCTTGTGATATGAACAAAGAAACCAACTCAATAGTATTGAAGATGCTTATTAAAAATACTAAATACCTTTTTCCACTTAAAAACCTTTTGAAATACTGTGGAAAGTGCCATTACCTTTTTTGTTTTTGCAGTATTTTAGTCTAAAATTGATACAAGGGACACATAGCATGAAGAAAAGAATAAACTAGAAGACCATAAAAATTAGTTTTAAAAACAATGCTCTCTGATTTGGGGTATCAGCTAAGCAACCTCCAAGTATTACAAAAGACCCCTGCACACATGCATATACACACTGTCCTTTACTGTTGCCTTCAAAAGTTATTTAAAATAATGACTAATTGTCAGTCATATTACCTTTTCAAAGTCAATCTTAATAAAATAATTTATATTTAAATAGATGGCATCAATTTTAATTGTTGTGTCTGCCCTATATGGTGATGCATGATGCCACACCAGAGGAAATCATACACCTAAGTTTCCCTGATAGAGAGGGGTGCATATGTGGTGCAAACTATTCCTAAATATACTGAGAGAACCTTTAGAAAGATATGGATAGTATGCTATGACAGTGGCTGGAAGCAACTGCATCCACAGCTTGTAATGTACATGTTTGCAGTGTGCAGAGGCAGAGTGCACCAAGCTTTGCAAAGGGAAGCTGCTGACTTTCAGCAGAATGTAGAGATTCCTCTGAAAAATCATTTAAAAATTACAATCATGGAAACCAATGCTTAAAAAAACACCACAGTTTTGATGCCCCTCAGTTTACTAAGTACTGGATACCGCAGATAATGTTAACATTATCCCTCTAAGGCCAATTTATCTGTTTAATTCTGGAAAGCTTAATTATTCAACCAGGACTCAATCCTGCATGACAGTTCAAACCACGCTAACAAGCAGGCACTGTGCCAGTTATAGCCCAGTAAACCTGATCCTTTTTAAGACAGAAGGTCAAAGTAAGCAAAATGACTGACCCCACAGGCTGGCTGACTGGAGATTGTTCCTTGCATGTACCATGAGCTGGCTAAAGAGACAATCTGGGACTATCATACTTTTATGGGAGATGGCATTTCTGCTTTTGGTCTCCATGACCTCTTGACCCCATGAACCACATGGTTCTTGTTTTTTATTCAGCTCAACTGTTCTGTATAACCAGATAAAAGACTGCAGAGTGGGGCAGAAGGAATATAATGAAATAACAACAGTAGCAGCTCTGAAGTTTGTTTCAAGTATATCATTTTAAGTACTGTATAGTGGTTATGCCTCTTCTTTACCCTGCCAATCTAGTTTTTCCTTCCTGACTCTTCAGCACTGAAAGAGCTTTCTCTGAGCTGCTAAGCTGCATCGTGTTATGAAAAAGACCATACTGCATGGCTCTGTATTTTGCAGAAGCCTCTACACATAGAGAAATACTCAGCATCAACACTATTTTAGGCAGTTTGATTTTTGGAGAGGGCACTGTCTTACGTTACATTGAAATTACATGTACAGCCTTGCTTTTGACTAAGGGCTGCAGAAGTTAATTTAAGCACAACTTATCTGCCTTGGTAGTCAGCAATCAGCAAAGCTTAGTGCATTACACCCATGAGCAGGGGCATGTTGAATCACAGCCTTCTTTTAAACATGCCAGATGCCTGCAGCTGCAGACCTCCATGAAAAAAGAAAACCTATTGATTAAAAAATACAGATTGAATTTGGAGGTAAACACACCTTACTTTGCCTTACCCTCAAGTTTTTTAATGCTCCCCAAAGACATTAAAAGCATGCTGCGTTTCATTTTAATAACAGTGATTCGACTTTAGGGTTGATTGTCCTTGCTCAAGCAAGGCTTCCTGTGGCATATGGCAATCTTGCCTGTGCACAGACAGTGTAGGAGGCTCTGATGGCAATCGTTACTGCAATTAGCAAACCACGCCATCATATTCATGTTTTACTTTATAGTTCTGCATCTAAACACTGGACCTTTTCTTGATTCTTTTATACACAGAACTCCCATTAATTAAAATCAAACAGCAAGAAATATATAAAAAAAATCAATGGTAGAATATGACTCATGTTATTTAATTAATGGGTAATTCCTCGCACCAATATGCTGAGAAAGCTTGAACTTAACCTTTAGGATTAAAAAATTCACCATGTGAGAAAATTTGCTTTTTCCTAATCACATTTTTCCCTAACAGATTTTAAAACCACACGTAAAATCTGTTGGCAAAGTGTTTAAGTACATACAATCCCTAAGAGTGTAAGTAAGCTCCTATTGCTATCCATATCAACTTAAATAATGGCATGAACAAACTGTACCTAATGGTACACACATCAATGCTGGAATAGACAAAAGACTATTTTCACTGTGGTTGCTTCAGGTGATAACTACAACAGCCCACCAGCTATACCTTTCTCCTCTTTCTGTCTTTCCACAGTGATTCATTTGAAAATTACCACACAGGTATCATTTGCTGAGCAATGTTAAGTGTAGAAGCACATGGAGACAAAGTCTGTATTTCATAATAACTCAGTAATATGGATTTTGGCCTTAAGGGTACATTCATTCAAACAAGAGACTAGCAGTAAGAAAACCCATGAGCAAAATCTTGCAACCTTACAAAAGCAGATGTTCATTCAGGGGTGAACACTTTATTTCAAGTTTAATAAATTTCATTTTCAAGGAATTGCCAACTCACACAAATTTGTCACTAATCTTCAAATTGGAGATTTATTTTTTTCTGCTCACAATGCTAGGAGAAACCACTCAGTTCTTCACTATCATTTAAAGTGGTTTTCTTTCAGCTACTGCAGTTTTTCCTCAATTTAGATAGTTCATTCCTCCCTGTTCTAGCTGGGAGCTGTAAACAGTGTTGCATCTATAGTGTCCTTACATACTAAAGGACAAAATCCCTCCACAGTCCATATTGTTTATTCATAGAGGTCTGAAGCATCACAAATGATGGGAGGATAATTAGGAAGCCCCAGGACAGCCTAAGAATCCTTGCATGCTGTCTGAAAGAATCTACCTGGGTACCTCCATTTCCAAAATCATCCTGGGCTTACAAGACAAGGTTTGGTCTATAATTTTTCCTGATGATACACCTCTGTGCCCCATTCAGTGTCATTCTCTTTAATATAAAAAAAATATTTATAACAGAGCAGGAAGTGGAGCTGTCTTTTTGTTGTTGTTGCTTTGTTTTGCTTTTGGTAGTGACCCAGGACACAAAAACAGACATTCCAGCAACCTACTTATTCAGGAGGAACAAGAAGGACCGCTTGAAGAGCAGACAGTTGCATGCATTTCTTCCACTGCCATACATACACACAGTTTTTCTGGGAAACAGTAGTCATATCAACTGAAAGCTAAGGACAGCAACTCAACATCACACTGCACACTGCTAGACCCGTTCCTAGTTTTCTAGCAGCCAAATCATCCAATTTTATAGGCCTTCTGAAGCCTGAATGGCAGCTACAACTGTAGAGTGACTTCTGGATTCTACCTAAATCTTAGTATCTCTGCTTCTCCATCTGGTATGGCAAAAAAAATTTACCATGTCTACCTGTTTGACTCCTGGCAAAGATGCCCTTTTTAGCATCATCTAAAAACTGGGAAAAGACAACATCAGCAAGGTATAAGACATATGCACTACACAGAATGATAGAGAGGGACTGTGGTAAGACATTCTTAACACTGATCCCAGACACTCATTTGTACACTCCACCTTACCCCATAGGCCTTAGGATTTATTCACAAAGCAAGGCCTCAGCACAGCACCAGCTACACAGAATTGTAGCTGACACAGGGAACAGTCAAGCAATAGCCAAAGCAGAACATGCACTCCGGCCTAGCAAGGCATAACAACCTTGACATATCTTCTCTGAGTCTGTACAGCCCAAGCACTGGGAGCCCCAGAGGACATCAAGATTTTCTGCCATTGCTGTTACCAGCACATCCAGTAACAGGAGGCATGACTGAATATTCGGGATTGTCTTGCTACCCCAGAGAAGTCCCAAGATAGTTTCAACTATACATGGGTGAACAGTTTGCCAGAGAGACTTCATGTCCCCAAAAGGAACAGCTGACCTTGCTCATGTGCCACTGTTAGGAATATGAGGAGACAAAGGATCTACAGCAGCACATGTTTCCAGACACCAAGAAGAGAACACAGCAAACTCTCCATTAGGTCACTAAGAAGTCCCTGCTCCTACTTTGTGGATAAATGTTCCTGATTGAAGATACCTGATGCAATCTACTGAACACAGAGGAAATAGTTATTCCATTTTCACCTGTTAACCTGTTTTTTTATGTCAACATCCCCAGAATTGGAAAGTTACAGCAAATAAACAGCCCTGTTGTGAACAGCAGGTATCCCTGGCTAAGCAGAGCAGCTACTGGATGCTAGTTCTGGAAAAGGTGCCACAAATAACAATTTAAGGCCAAAAGACTGTGTTTATTTTGTCCTTGAATCTGCCTGTTGCAGGAAAAGATGCAGTCCACATTCTTTTCCAGATTTTACCACTGTGTTCTTTTTAAGGATCTCTTGGATGGAAAACCCAGAGGAAGGATTCTTCAACTAGATATGAGAGGCAGAGAGGAACAAGGGTCCTCAATTTTTGTCTACATTTTTATCACAGATAAAAGCTGATGCTACAGGAGCACTCTTTGTTTCTCAGGTACTTTAAAACAGAACATGACCAGAACAGTCTGTGCTTACATTCCTTGTCTTCAAGTATTCTGCACCAAATGATAGTAAAGAGGGTCAATGGATGTATTAAATCTGAACAGACCTGAAGCATTCCAGATGTCCCCATCCAGTCAGTGGGGCTGTCTCTATCACAAGCCTGTACCCAGTCTGAAGTGGCTGCTATAAACAAAGAGGACTTTATGAAAGTAGTGTCTAGCTGTGCATTTTTTTTTGTTGCTACTATATGCTGACCATGGTAAACTGGACTCTATGTATTCTGACTACATTTCAACTATGGCTTTCATTTTTACATTTCAATGCTAGGCTTTATGTAAATGTTTCCTGAAGCTTTTTTATGTTTTATTTTTGTTGGTTTTGTTTGTTTGTTTGGGGTTTTCCTGTGACATTTTTTTTGTAGTTTTTAGCATGTTTGCTTGGGTTTTGTTTGTTTTGGGTTTTTTTTGGGGGTTGTTTGTTGTTGTTTTTTGTGTTGTTTGTTTTAATCTTCCTGAAGGGGCAGGCAGTCCTTAGAATGTCATTAAATGCAGGACTTCACAATCATCAGCACACTTTTACTTCAAGGCCAATGCAGTTTGTTTATACTTGGCAATAAAAAGTTTTCACATTTAGGCCAAGTATTTCTGTGTTTTACACCACCTTTCTCAAAGTCCTTAGCTTCATCATTCCCTTTCTCTCTGAAAGCTGAGTAGCAAGGCTGCCTAACCATCCCCTGTTTCTGGCAAGCTGGACATCACTGCATCTCAGTGCAAGCCAATAGCTTTTCATAAAAGAAAGAGCACTTTGAGTCACAGTCCTCTTATACAGTGGCAATGAGGAAAGATAACCAGTGAGAGTAACTGCAGATTCAGAGGACTTACAGGATGAGGGAAGAATAGGAAGCATCAGTAAACCTTCCTCTGAACAAGCCTTGACATTTGGCAACCATGCAGAGAAATAGTGAACCTCAAACTGTGCTTTATGTTTACCCTTCTTGGACCAAAACCTGCAACTGTGACACAATAAGCAGAAGAAGTTTGGATCAGAATGGCCTGGTAGAATCTAAATTCATGTTGTATGACTGGGTTTTGTAATGGAAGCACTTCTTCAATACTGGTATATTCCAGCCTGTATGACCAGAGCAGTGCCTAGCAGGCTCATACTGGTTAGAAACAGTTCACAGCAGCAAAAATAGGGGAAATTGTTTGAAAAAGAAAGGGCAGAGCACTGAAAAGGCTAAGGAAGAGGAACCTAGGATTTTATAGCTGGTTAAAACAGCAGACAGGGTTTATGAGCATAGAACAAGAGAATCAGAAGGATCAGGAATGCCAATCAGGGATGGGACTTTCTGAACATGAAAAAGGATAGAAAATGGTATATGGAAAACATAGACTGTTAAGAACAGAAATATAAGCATAGGTAGAAATTTGGTAGGGTGTTTTAAAAGAAACACAGGTAAAGTGAGAAGGAAGAAATTATTAATTCTGAAGACGAAAACTAGATGAAATTAGAGCCTCTGTTAAGTGCCCAACCCTCCCCTTCTCCCTAATCACTTTTAGATTCATTGCCCTATGTGACACAGAATAATTAGAGGTAATTATATCCCTTCAAATTTCATGAAAATTAGCAGTATGGAGGAAGACATATATAGCATCTCTACTACATGTAGAAAAGGCAGCTGCAATGCTGCCTTCCATTTAGCAGAAGAGAGCTGGACAGTCAGCATGTGTGCTGTCTACCCTTATAGCATTGCCATCTTTTGCCCAGTCATGATGTAGCTAACAGAGAAGATAAAGGATGCATGCCTGGGAGGCCAGACTTTACTTGTTCTGTTGTTCATGAAAACATTGTGATGTTCTGTTTAAATCTGAAGACTTTTAAGTAAATTATGAGTTGAGAGCTCTACCTCACATGCAAACAATAATGAGGTAGAGCTCTTTGTTTGCCCACTAGAATTCTAATTATTCTAATGATATGCTTTTAGTTTACTTCTGTAGACTAGAGATTAAAGGGAACTTACTGTTCCCTTACTGTTATGCGAGTGAAAGAACAGTCTCAATGGCTTCCAATGGTTTATGTACTCAACAGAGTACAAATGAACTCGTTTCCATGAAAGTTCAATATAGCAATTTTAGAATTCATTATAATAGTGTGATGTCTTACTTAGAAGTTAATTGATCAACTAATTACACAACCTGTAAAAAGACAAATTCCTTAAATTTCTTAACTTTGTCCCTATGAAGTAAAGTCTCACCAATGTCTAAAAAGTACTCATAAAAGCAAATCTAAGCAATAAAGAAGCAGTCTCAAGTACAATAAGCTAAGGCAAAAAGCCCGTGATTAACAGCACAAAAACATGTACAAGGATAGGAGACACTCTTTCACTACTCAAAATATAGCATATGCTATAGTGACAATATATGTAAAGTTTGCATATTATCAGTAAAATGAATTGGATTTTTCAAGGTCACTATTACATACAGGATTATATTTATATTAACATATATTTAAGACACCTTTCTAACAATATTTTAAATTTTTCACTAGAAGATCTACTAGTACATCTTATCCACACCCAGATAACCAGAGGTCAAATATGATCTAAAATCAAGTTGAGAAATTCTCAAGCATTGTCTCTTGATATTTAGAAACACAGTTAATAAAGAAGATGAACAACCCTGCAGAGAGGCAAGAAACTCAGACTTAACTGTGATATGCTGTCTATCTCAAGCATAGACATACTGTGTTCTGACTTATGATATGTAAAATGAACAGAATGGAATATGCATTGCAGATGAATCACTTTCTGAGCAACACTTCTTGGCTTCCACATACATAGGTAGAAGCCTTTCACAATGGTTTGGATGCAAGAGAGGAAATTGAAGGAAAAAGTACTATTTTGTACATCAATAGAGCAAATTCAGACATCATCTAGCTTTTCTGGCCAGCTCAGTTTTTAATAATGTAAATGAATGAGGCATACACTGATTATAAATTTAGAAAATAGATATTCAAATTCATAGATATTTTAAAAGGAAGGGCTCATCAGAAATAAGTATTACAACAGAATAATACCCCTCTTGAAGCTCTAGCTGGTTGGTGAACAGCTGAAGGGAAAGCAAGAAGTTTACATCAGAGCTACCCATAGATCAGCTGCTCATAGAAAAGATTATCTTCCCAGGTAACTGTCTGCGCTCCCTCATCTGAAATATATCTCCACTGGTAGAGCAACAGATTGAGTTTGATGGATATTCTTGTTGCATTCTGAGGTGTGAAGAAAAGGCCTGAACTGTGCATATGCTATAGAAGACAGTTTTCGCTATTACTTCTGGTGGCTCATTGTAGCTGTTACTGCTTTGTTCATAACCTTTGCACTTCATGATGTCTCTTGAAAATACAGCCTTTATTTCACTGGTTGCCTTCAATTAAAGTGGCATTTCTGCTCTGGAGTATAATCTGTAAAATGACATTTGACTCAGTTTTTCTGTGACTCCCAGCTGAGTGTGTTCATTTTATGTATGTAAATGTGCATGCCTGCTACACAGCCTGATGCTGAAAGCTGAGTCTTGCTTCATTCTGTCTCTGTGACCATGCTCTTAACTAATTCCAGGGTTGCTTCAATGTAAATGCTTATACATAGCTATGCAGAAGATATAAAGAATGGATACAATCCTTCTCACCCTACCTTACTTGTTTTGCATCTGCACTTAATATAAATATATAAATTAGTTTAAAAGAGACTTGTTTTTAGATAAAACAAGAAGTCAGTTATGCACGAACACATACATCTAGAGAAAAGGCCTGCTAAAGGAGTATTTGCATGACAAATTTTTAAATGTTTAATTTCACTTTAAAGTCAGGGAAAATCATGTAGTTCTTAAGAAGGACGTCCATGAGTGCAACATGGAATTTTGCCATTTGGGTTATGTTTGCTTGTTTTTTTTAGACTTGACTTGCATAAATAATTAAAATACAGCAATACTCCTTCATACTACAGGTAGGAAAGACTGCCAGCACCCTTTGGTGTAAGGAATATGAAAGCAACTTAAAGCAGAGAAGATGAATTAAAACTTGATGTGGTGAAATTTGCACTAAAGGCAGATTTGATCTTAAGTCGTCTAGATCATCTTCCTTTTCTTTTTATGTCGAGTTTTTCCCTGAGCAAATAGCATTTCTGAAGAAAATCCTATCTAACCAGCACTGGTAGTTACCCTCACATTAATCAGTTGTCAAGGAATCATCCCACTTGGATGGCGTGATAAATACATCTTAGAATGAACAAAATCCAGTAGGAGTTGGAAAGGACAGCTTGTACATTTCTGATGTGCTTTCCAACACAAACCTAGAGAGTCTTTACAGAACTGTTCAAGACAGGCAGCATTAGAATTCCTGAGAACCTAAACACCCTGCCTTTACTTTTTTAGAACAAACAGGGATTTTTAGGGCTGGTTTAAGGATCCCATGATCTTGAGAGAATTGGGATAGAAAGTTTTATTTAACTTCCTATTCATAGCTTCATCAAAGGCTTTCTATAGTAATGAAGAATATTTATTCCATTGAAAAGATACTCATGGCAGAAATAATTAAAAAACCAGGTTTGTAAAACACGAGGCATACTACAGATACCTAGTACACTAATATTCATTTCTCTCAGATACACGTGATTTCTAAAACTTAAGAATAAAATATTCAATCCTCCAGTCTTTCTAAAGTCCCATCACCACACAGCTTTTAGGAAAACTGGTGAGATACATATGTTGTAATTCTGAATCTAGGCTTGGTTATTTTAGCATTGGTATACTCCATGTCAACTGATGCTAAACATCTTTAGCCTCATAGATCAGTAATTTTGCCCTGTTTTTTATATATGCATTTTTGTGTCTCCTACAATTATCTTTAGAGGTGAGCAATACAAAATCAGCTGCCTGGACTATCACTCAATTTATCACTCAGTTAAGGACAGGTCCATATATCTACCATACGATGCTCTTCTGGATGTTCTTGTAATGCTTTCTCATATAGAAGTTAAAGCAGCTTTGGAAATAGCTTGTCACATATTTATCTTGAACAGGCTAGATTCTAACAGAAGTCAGCTGCAGCCATGAGTTTTATGCCCGCTGTATGAAACAGTGACATCAGTCCATATATGCTGCCTAAAATGCTCTTACTCAAAGTCTGAACAGATGGCTGATTCACTGTGTATATAGACTCTTCATGGCCAACATTTTAAGCATAGTGACTTGCCACTAATAAGACACTGGCACTGCTTTAGAAGAACATGATGTTCTTTCATATTTCAAAACATTGCTACTCTGGAAAATACCAGTAAACAATTTCTGAGATGTCCAAAAAGAGTATCAGCTGATCCAGAGGACTCAGTAACAGAAGTATAGGATAATTTTTGTTGTCATTTCCATAAGGATGTTAATTATATTGCTTTGTCTTTTCAATTGGAGATAGCATTTCCTATTGAACTGCTATTATAGCATTGACAACGCAGGTGTTCGACTTCATTCTTTTGATATGAGCAAGGAAATAATTTCATACTTATATTCTGAACTAATGTTTCAGGAAGCTATGAATGGATCAGTGCTGTTGTGGATATGCTACCAACCCCAAAACCAGCAGTTGCCATTGTTTTTCTTATTTCACCATGTCAGATAATATTTTACAGCAGGATTCCTCTACCCAAATACAGAAGAAGCTATCTGCACCTGGGCTACTTGTGAGGGCTCCCTTTATAGTCCATGGAGAGAAACAGGCACTTTTAGAGTGCAATTGATCTTCTCTTAAGATTGACAGCTACACTGTAGACATCTAAAGTTAGATGAGATTAATAGTGTCCCCAACATTTGTTAAATTATGCAAGATTCTATATAAATAGAAGACAAAGTCTCTTCCCTAAAGAGCTTTCATCTTCAGTCAATACATTTCCAAAACTGAGCATCTAAATTGCCTGTCTTTGTCAAGTGCCTCCCTTTGATGTTATTCCACAAGGTGCTCTCTGGTTTTCCTGGACAACACACAGCACTCACTTGAGAAAGCAGTACATTCAGGACAGTGAACAGAAGAATTACCAAGAGAATCTCTGAGAGCTGTTTTTCTAGAATTACGATAGGTAACTTTTTGAAAAGTTTTTATTTATCTTTTTAGAAGTGAGTTGTATTTTGTCAGATTTTACTGACAAGTTGGACAGGCAAGTACTTCAAAGTAGAATGAAGAATAGTGTTTGCCTGCAAGAGCTTACTCTTTCCACATGTGCTGATTCCTCTGGGAGACAGCAGAGTGAATTAGTGGCTTCTTCTCTTCAATTTCTGTGACACTCATGCACATACACAAGCACAGGGTTATGAGGGATCTAGGAACATCACTTGTATCATTTTCCAAGCTTTGGATAGAGCACTGAAGAAGTGTGAATCCATGGGCAATATAGGCCTGATGCTAACCTAAAGGTGAATAATATTACCACTCTTACTTTTGTTAACAAAATTGCAACTAAAGGGCAGGGCACAGTGTGACTTTTCTAAGGCAACAGTTTTATTTTAGATGAGGGCAAGAACAACATCTACACTTAGGTGGAACACACAGATAAAACATTGGAAAACTATGTTTTTTGGTACCTTGCTTTGCTGTAACAAAATGAAAGACAAGCTCCAGGAATTTGTAACAATCAAACATGTATAACTCAGTTTCTAAGACAAAATCATATTTCATATATTGCTATAATAGGAGCTCAAGATACTAGGTAAAGTGAAAACTAAACTCTGAAGTACTGCTCTACACTGCTAAGGTACGTATGGAATGCAAGATATCTTAGATTTGAGCTAAAGAAATACTAAAACACAACCATTTCCATTACAAAAAGAGAAAACATTCAAAACAACACCAGACACAAGATATCCTTTTATAAGCCACTCTTTGGTTTCAAAACAGCCACCTTTTTTTTTTCTTGTACTAGTCCAATGCTCACTTCAATAAACCTAAGCACAAATGACTGCAAGAAGGTTTTTCATGAAAATGTTGTGAAACCCAAAAATTGAAATTTTACATTCTATAACTTACTCTGCAGAACAGGTGCATAAAGAGCCTACTGAAGTGTTGTCAATAACAGTGGTGAAAGACATCTTTTTTCATAAATAATCTTCCTTTCTGATAGGCTTCTGAACCAGTCTAGCAGTTTCCAAGTGAGTTATGTACAGCAGTGAAAAAATACAGTGGGGAAAATAAATAAATAAATAACTTGCTCACAGTTAGAGGAATATTTTCATCCAGAGGTACATCAGGTTTGTCCAATCAGTGCAGGACACATCTAATTTGATGAGCTGGACCCTAAAAGAAGTTGAAAATAAATTATTCTGCTGAACATGAGATATCACACCTAAAATATATGTAGATGTGGCACTTAGTGACATGGTTTAGTGATAGGCTGACGGCTGGACTTGATCTTAGAGGTCTTTTCAAACCATAATGATTCTATGATACTATGATTAAATACCTAACCTGGTAGTTAAAGTATCTATAGTTACAGCAGCAGGATAACGTGTATTTATATTCGCCAAATAAGTCAGTTAAACAAAGGCTCTGGGATTTTTACAGAATTTTTCCTACCTCTTATATACTGTCACCCGAAAACTAGTCTAAAGAAAACATTCTTGTTCAATATATATAATCTCTTTAGTGCATATTTAAACTATTCAAATTTAGCTAACATACTATTTTTGCTAAAATATAAAGCAAAACAAGATCTCAGTCACAGCCACAAAATCTTTTTTAATGTATTCCTTGTGCTACTTCTGAATATTAATAAAAATTAATAATTAATTTTGCCTTTGGCATTGCAAGATATACTAGTTTTAATTAGTGTACTGTACTCCTATACAATTAAAAAATAATTGATGTCCACACTTATTGGCGGTCTCTGTGATCTCTTTTCCTGTTGTTGTCAACAAATGCCTAAAAAAACAAGTTCAAGAATGTTTTGCTGTCCACTTGATTTACACACCAAAAGTAACAGACAAATCTTTTATGATGAAACAGAACAGTTTTCTGTTTAAATTATACACAACTATATTAACTAGAAAGAGAAAATTAAAAGCTGATGGCTTGAAGAAATGTTTAGTCTATCAACACATTCGCCTGGAATGTATCAGTGGGTAACAGAGGATTTCAAGTTAAATGCAGTGGCCATCTTGTATTTGTTACGTCAACCCTAGTGAACATTTAATGATGATGTCCCCCATGATCATTTTGTTATTTGAATTTAGTGTATCATGTTACTGGTTTCCTACACTATATTAATTGTACCATGAACTGCTTCGTTATATCACAGCAAAATCTCTCTATCTCACTCTGAAAGAATAAGTCAAAGAATTAAAGTATAAATTCCCATGGGAGGAAAATATCCTAACTTCCCTTCCATGTATTTGCATCAGGAATCTTGAATAAATATGTTTTTCTTTATTACATCCACCGAAACAAAGGCATTGAATCTCAGATGTAAATTCTCCAGCAGAGTTTTAAAACTGAACAAAAAGGAAATATGTTCCTTACCTTACTCCTTACCTTACTCCTTACCTAATCCAAAAGTTTGCAACTTGAATCTAGGTTAGAAAATGCATTTGGGGGTGTGATAAAAAGCTAACTAAAGATCATTGATCTGATTTTTTCTAACATCACAGTACTATCACTCAGATTTACACACAGAACAAGGGCTATATAAACAAGTAAACAGAAAAGCACAAAGGATTTAGACAACACAGGAATAAAAATGCCTTTTTCTTTTTTTACATCTAATCCACATAGTTATGGAGTAATGAACATGAAAAATCAGCAAAACAGATATTTATTTAATTAACAATTTTATCATGATTAATGATGTCAATGGTCATTTTAAATAAAAATGGATAATAATTCAAGGAATGTATTTAAATAAACATCACTGAAGAACTGAGAGCATTACAAAGGACATTCTCATTTCTGAATAATTTTTCAAAGTTCTTTCTGAATAACTTTTCTGGCACTACACATGGGAGTCAAAGGCTCGCCTCAGTTAAAGAAATTCAGTTGGTTTCTTTGATGCTTAGATCAGGAGGTAGGTGAAGTCAGTAGACTTGCTCTGAGCTGCCACCTCGGCCTGTACTCTGAGGTGTCCTCCATGGCCTCACCACTGCAGACAGCATGGAAACCTAACCTGCTCCTGAGGCCCAAAACCTTCAGGCCTACTGCTCTGCTCGAAGGTGTGAATGCCTCAAACACCAGTGAGAAACACCAATAAGCTGCTTATTTTGGAACAGAAATCTTTAAGAGACTTAAAGGTAAATCTTACTGAAAACAAATAAACAAGAAAAGAACATAAATAAGTCAGAGAGAACATAGACATCCTACTCCAGGAAACTGAAAAGATATGTACCTTACCCTTGCCGAGAAATAACAAGAAGTTGCATTTTGCTGTGAGAAACTGCAGTGCCAGAGTTGTAGGACACCTGGAGACCTGCCAGGCCCCAGCAGCACCAGGAGGCCTCCTGGCCCTCTTCCCCCAGCCCAGGCCCTCTCAACTCTTGGGCTGCTGTGGAATCTCCAGCACCAAGCAGGGGCTATGCCTAGTACTCAGCTTTTGCTCCTGTCCCTGGCCTGCTGCCCACACTGAGGCTCTGCACCTCCTCAGAAGGCTCTCACCAACCCCCCTTCCCCTTCCCACAGTTCCCCAACTGGTGTCTTCAGAAAATATGGATGCTTCAGAGTGTTTTCTCTTTTACACAAGTTCAAGCTCATGCCTGCTTGCTCTTATTTTCCCTAGGCATCTGCCTTTAAAGTAGCTATCCTGGGAACAAATCCCTGATTTTAAGACAGCTGTCTCCTGGTTCTCACAGCATACATGGTTGTCACCTGCTCATGACACCCAGTTGCTAAGCCCTTTGCACAATACAGGAGAGCTCTGACACCCCTCAGCTCACCCAAGTAACCATGGCCTTTAACTGAAGGCTTTGGATGCCTAACATGGCAAGATGAAACTCAGAAAGAGCCCCATATGTTCTCATTAAAAACAGCTAAGAGGCCTGCAAAACCCTGCTGGCTGCAGCTATACCACCAAGCCATGGAGCAGCCACCACCACCTCTGCAATGAGCCTGATTACTGCTGCAAACACTTCTGACTTTAATGCTGTTTCATTATGTGAAGTTGCACTAATAGAGAGCAAATGAGGAATATTGCTTCAAAAATTCTGAGCTTTCTAGTTAAATGCCCAGAGTCTGGAGTCTCAACATACATCTTAATAATTCTGGCACTCCTGCTGACCTCAGTTACAGCCACAGGTCACTGCAGAGCAAGTTTATCAGGTAGCAATTAAATGGCATGAGTGGAAGTGAGATCTTTTTACCAGGTTCCTTCCCCTACACTTCCAAAATTAATAAGGAATTTCAACTAACTAAAAGGAATTAAAAACTTAAAGTCAGTTAGTATTAAAGGAATTCACATATGACCAGATTTCCAATAGCTAAAACCTATTTTTGTCAACAACATCATAAGCTGCAGGCACTTGAACTTTTATAAATTTTCAGAGTCTATCCACAATTTTTTAAAATTTGTCAATATTTAATTTCAGTTTTTGTAATTTCTTTTTTGTATCATAGTGTGATGATTACAACTGGTACAGTTCTGAACAAGTTCATAAACACTTGAGCACTGACAATAAACTTCCCTTTTAAAATTCCTTGTTATCCTCAGATCAGGGCAGACAAAGTAATAAATGTAGTCTAAAGACAACTACTGCAGAAGGTCTCAATACACAAGTCAGGGCTCCAGAGATCTACTCCTAGAAGTTTTGAGCATAAAACACTTCTCTCCTCATCATCATATATTTCTTCCCAACCCTTCCATAGAGGAAGTCCTGAACAGGATGCTTTTCCCTTTTTATTTATGTGAATTCTCATGACATGTCATGCACCACATTCATAGCAATCACTGACAGATAGTTAAAGTTCCTAACAGGCTACAGGGGAAACCATTTTCCACCAACTGTTCTCCTACATGCCAGGATAAAATATATCTTGTGGACTAAATCTCTTCCCACTTGTATCCTGCCAAAAAGTGTGGGATTTGTTTTCAAATGAGGCTTGAATGAAATTCCATTAACTATTCCTGAACTATGGTAGAATAACTATTCCAGAAAAAAAAAAACCAAAAAAGTCTAACCACAGATAATTGAACTTGTCTCAAACATGAGTTGCTTTTTGGAAATATGACGTGGGAATAGACTTTAGTATCATGGCAAAGTTATTTGCTTTGTACAATCCTCAAGGAATCAAAAACAGTTAAAGCCCACTTGAAACTGTAAGGTATGTCAGTGTTTCAGAAAAGTATTTTTAGATCAGCTGGGATGCTTTAAACATAGATGTCTTCTTCATGGATGGATGAACACCCCTGTTAGCTCTCGTGGTTTACAATCTTTGTATGTGGAAAGCCATCAGACCCCAGAAAGTTCTTCCAGAATTGCTATCATCACTTTTTAATTTGTCGTATGCATTTTCACTACAATATAAGAAATAAAATTCTTTTTTAAAAAGTCTGAAGCAACATTGTTTCATTCATGTTATATTTTTGGGATGTTTTATATGGTTGCTCTTGATTTTGAATGCTATATGAATGTAAGCACTGAGGAGTGAGAGATTTTATATTTCATTTGCTGGAGATAATGAGTGTAAATAGACAATATATGTCTTTACCCAGGCCTGGTAAGAATTGCAGCACATTTCCTATAAGCACTGAACATGCAGAAAATTTAACAGGATCGAGTTTAAGCTTTGAACAATTGAAAGAAAATGAGGACAGTCAGACAGGCCACAGTAAAATCAAACTTTGGTGGTCTTTGTACTTGATCCATCCAAAGGTATATTCAGCATTCTAGTCTTCACAAAGCCTGGCAGATCACAGCTCATGGTTTCCTCTGTGGCTCATTTTGATTCTTCACAGTTTTTGCTACATCTACAGTACTGGGCATTGGGCAAGAGGGTTACAGCCTCAGCCTCCTTACTTACCATTGCAGATGATGCTAGGAAGAACATAAATTCATAGATAAGTCATCCTGTTACCCAAATTGTGCTCTAATCCCCTTCTCAGAGCTTGGAAAGAAAACTGGATTTTCTCCAAGGCTAGACAGGTGGCAGGGAAATATTTTTTGGTTAATTACCTCAGAATGCTGGGAAAGGTGTGCTGCTACCTCATGTCTGCATTGCGCTGCCTCACACTGGTAATTAAGCTGATCAGTACTGGTACATGTACCCACCAATCAAAGCTGGGTATAAGGGATATTTTGAGGAGACAAAGCATTAAACAGCATTGAATTAAGAGTTTGGGTAATCAAGATGGCACATGTTCTACTTGAAAAATAAGGCCAATCCTTCCAAAAGAGGGACAGCTGGCATACTGAAAGTCAATCTTAACTACAAGAAATGTATTTCTTGTTTTAAGAGTCACAGTTGGGGCCTCTGTGCAGGCTTGTAGTTAATGAGTTGATAATGTCTCCTTCAGGAGAAGGGAAAAAGGCCACTACTCAAATTCTCCTTGATTCCTCTTCATTTGGGACCTTGGCAAATCAAGAGTGGCTCTAATATTTTTTTATAATGACCAGTCTTGCTTATGGTGGACTCAGTGACAAGCATACTCAACTTAGCCTTAAATTAAACATAGCTTTACAAGTGAAAAATTGGAGACTACACATAATTTGTTCAACCAAAGCTAGGATGCTGTTTTCACACAGCATGAGTGTTTTCAACATTGCAAATATCTTAGTACTCCTGAATACTGGACTAACCCTTCATATAATGTCATTCTTGAACACATCCAAATTTAAATAGTATTATTTTTAATGCACTGTTTTCTGTAGGGAATACCACAGCAAAGTTGATTTCGTATCATTAACAACAGAAAAATAAATGTTTTCTGCTATCAGTGTTGCCACCCCAAAAAAGGCAGCCTCATGTATTTCTCTGAAGATAAGTATGAGAGATGTTCTCTGTATTTCTTAGAGTAAATAATGTGATAGCCTGCCAAATCCATACAAACATAAAAACAAGCAAAGATGCAAAATCAGCGACTTTCTCAGTATTTTACAGAAGCAGAATAAGTTGAGCCAAGAACAAATATGTGTGTGGCACTTAATCCTGACTTTACCTGCAATTTGCTGAAAATATCTGTTGAAGCATGGATACATGTGCAAATAGCCAATTTAGTGTCCAGGCTTCACAGTGGACCAGTTATGTATTTTCAGTCATTTTTGCTATGGTCTCCATACATAAAAGGAATTAATTACTTGGCCAAATTGGGCACATAATTAAGCATGTATATTTTTATAAAACTGTCCCTTATCATAATCTCATCCAACAATAGCTGGACATATACATAACTTACTATGCAAGATATTTCTAATAACAACAGACTGCTTCAGCCTACAGGGCCTAAAACACAAACTGCAGCAGAACTTAAGAGTAGTAATCAGTATTAATTGCAGTATTTATGGAAATTTTCAAAACATAAATCAAATTAATAGATTGCACAATTTCTAAACTATTACTCCCAACAAACTTTAGACGAATAATAGCTTACACTGCTTTTTAAAGACACATTCCTGCCAAGTCTGAGTTAGAAACCAGCCTCAATTCTAAAAAAAAAAGTAACTTCAGCATTTGCTGAATTTAACTGTTGTTTAATATAAAAATGCTACGAAAGAAATGTGTTAAGATGGCAAGTTGAGATCAGAGTCCCATACTGACATGCGAAGGTGATACAACTTGAAATGCTGCTAGACCAATCTTCTAATAAAAATGAACAATACAATCAAATAAATTATATGAGGTCATTAAAACTATTAAAGTCATTCATCAAGCAGAAAACAGATCTTTTGATTTTCAGAGAAATACTAAGACTCCAAACATCCCTCCACAATCTCTTTCATCATTTCAGCAATTTTCAGCTTGAGTCTGTCCTCATCTGAATCCATCATATACTGCCTCCTGCTCCTCCCCCACTTCTCTTCTAATAGTGTTCAGAGAGAAATTCAAGATGTGGGCTAATGGAGCTGGCATGGGATGGAGTTTAATATTGCATGTGCTTAACTTTTTGTGCAACTGACCAACATGACATGTCTAACTGTATAAATGGAAGTTTTATGGTGATAAGATCAGTAGTTACTGAGATATTTATGTGACAAGCTGACAGATATAAAACTACAAAGCTTGCTTTTATGCCTTACATCCTCTCGGAAAAAAAATAAATACTAAGATGATGGGTCACTTTGAAGAGAATTTATTATCTAAATTACCTAATACCTGGCTAAGTTCTAATATGCAAGATGAGGTCTCAAAAATGCTATTAAAACTATGAACTTTAATTTCAGAGGATCTTAGTATTCTCTGCCAAATGGGGCAGAGTACAGCCAGTTTGCTTGTCTTACTTTCTCTCTAGATCATGGTCCTGTCATCCAACCAAAAAAGGAGAATGTGACAAAAAACAGAAAAAGGCACTAGATAATCTCTCTTCATTTTTTATACTCCATAGGTTTGGATCTCAGAGGGAAATTCTCATCATTGCTAAGGTAGAGGAGGAAGACTGTTTGAGAAGAGAGAAGGTCAAGATTAAAGAAAGTATTTTTGTATGTGTGTCTATATATATATACACACGTATGCACATACATATATATAAGCATCATCTCTGGATGAAGTGGAATCTCTTTTACATTTTGATTTGGGGAAAACCAACCTCAGAAGTTCTTACAGAACAGATGACGATGTTTCCTGCTGCTAGAAAGCAGCTCCCCTCCAGCTGTGCCCACAGCTGAAGTTAAAAGCCTGCTCTACTTCCTTCTCTATTTGATGTGAATATTACTTCACACACTGAGAAGGTGGGCAGCTGCAGCAGTCAGGAAAAGAAAGGGGAGCAGCCTGGTGGCAGCAAAGAAGGGAGAAAAATAAAAATGAATATCTTATAAAAATAGTTAGACACTTGTAAGGAAACATAAGGTCAGAAGGAAAGGAAAACTTCACTTCAGGAGACACAGGTACCATGCAGCATGCAAATAATACTGGCAAATCAGAGGACAAAAAGAATCAGACTGGGGAAAGTGTAAAATATTCAGCTGTGCTGTTACTTTCCCATGAGGTCAGACTCTTCCATGCTAGAGAGGATATTCAGTGTCCTTCACCCCCACCCAAGAGGTCCCTCATCCCAATTTGTTATTGTGCACATTTCCCACAGGAGCAATACCCTGTATCACCAGTACTGAGAAAACCAACTACATCTTCAGCACCTCAAAGGTTCCCTGTAATCATCCCCATAACCCACCCACTTCCACAGGCCCTTATGACACTCACTCTTGCTGTTCCTCTCACCTTCCATGTTCAAACATCAGCAGGAAGATACATACACCCCTCAAATCATCTGCCACTTGTGTTTGTTCTTTGTGTATCTCCAGGTATGAAAGACACAACAGGTAATCTTGAGCAAGATGTGTTTTACTTAGTGAATCTAGAACTTTTGTTTTCTAGTTTCCCACAACCTGTTTTCTCATAACATTTTTCTGCCTTCTTAATGGCAGCCATTTTAATTATTTGGTCTTCTTCTGGTCTTTTCTGAAACATCTGGTGGAAAGGAATAAAAGCAGCAGTGGAATCCAAAGTGAGGCTTGGAATAAAGAAAGAGAAAACTATTGAGTGTTCCTGTCCCTACAACAGGTGCACATGATCACCTTGTCTTGTGTATGAATCAGCAGGACACATGAAGGTTCAGAAGGTTTTGTTAGTGGGGCACTTAGCCCAGTGTTTGCCATTTAGAATTACTATGTTGGAAAGAAAGTTCTACATCTTTTTAGGGTGAATAAACTCATAAACCTTGTTAGATATAGAGTATATATGGCTTTTTTTTTGCATCAGTTCCTATTATCTGCAACATTTAGGAGGTCAGATTGAACTATTCCCCAGCTCTAAAGCACCTTTGCTTGCTTTTGGAAAAGCAAAATGGGAATTCATATAAAGATACTTAGATCTTCCTTAAAAATTAACAGTGTCCAATGGCACGTCTCTCTATTCATCACTCATCTCAAAACTATTTTTCAGAGCAATCAGTGATTTTTCTGGCACTATCATTTTAGTTTATTTTGGATAGCATTTGAGAGACTTTATTGGTCGTGCCAACTGACCATGATGAGTAACATGTAATTAAGATTCTTGGCGATTCCTCTTGTGTCAGCAAGAACATGTCAATTCTTTTGTCTTCAGCTGATGCACCCACTCAGGGCTGATTGCTCAGATATCGGTGGTGGCTCACATAAGAGCTATCACCTAATGATTAAATAGAGCTGACAGAAATAAAATTTTAACAATTCCAACATAACTTCATATTTTAATTCAAGTAAAAGTACTAAAAATATTGTTCAAGGGTTGTTAGGTCATGGCATTACCGATCAAAGCCCAAAAGCTGGTGCCTCTAGGACCCTCTAAAAGCAAGACTGAACTAAAGCCTAATCTCACAACAGAGAAGCAGTAGCAGCAAAGCAGTACTGCTGTCACTGGAGATATCTTGGTGTAAACACATGAGAGCAGAATCCAAACATCAGCACTATCTATATGGCATACTTTTTATATATTTCAAGTTAAACTGATGTACTGAATAAGAGAACAAAACAAGCAACCAACCAATCCCCAACCTAACAGAAACTATCTGACCTTTTTCCCTCCTACCCAACATATTTCCTACTCATTGCACAACCACAGTCTTGCTTCCTTAAAACAGTTTTGCCAGGCAACAGTCTGTTACAGTAGACATAAATGTGATTTTGTTTAGGGGACATTAAGAATGTATATGACAAAAGAGTAGCAGCATATCAACCACGAATTAAAATCTGTTACTGTATTTTAGCTTATTGATCTACTGTAAGCTTTTCAGCATTGTCTAATTTAAATAAAACTTCAATTTGTAACAATACTATAAATAGAAGGCAATATTGATCAGAGTGCCACCAGCCTGCTGAACTTTTGTTATCACTGAAGCCTGACCAGTTAATGTTGACTGTTACAATTTATTACACTGTAAAGTATAATACAGCACAATAGCGTTTAGATTTATAAACAAAGATACGTTGAACTATTGAAAGCAAGTTCAGTGAGCTCTGAACAAGAGGAGCATTCTGATTTACTGGTACTTCACAGCACTATTTCCCTACCTGAGCCAGTATTTCATTACCTCTATGATACGAACACCTGTTAACTCTGCTGAAAAACTTAATTTCTTTTAGACTTTTTAAACCCCAACAAAACATCTGATGTCCATCAGCAAAGATTCATCACTGCTGTGGTAGATTTTTTTGAGGAACATTACCAGTAAAAATGGGAAAATGGTGTCTTGGGAGACAGAACCTTCATAATAAATAGCAGCAGATACTAGACCCCTGACATTACTTATTTTCTTCCCCTCTTCTCTTTCACAGGAGTAAAACCTGAAGTAAATAAATGTGTAAACACATTCTTACAGGTAAATTCCACATTAGTGGCTGTTCTCAGGCAGTGAGCAATAAAACATTCTCTAGACAAAGAATATTTCATTTCAGTTTTTCCACTCCTGAAGGGTGCATTGTTTCAAGGAAATTACTGAATTGCCTTACAGAAAAGCTCAGTGTCCCTGCACTCACCAGCCAGGATAGCACTGGCACTACTTTTCAGAAGGCACATGCTCACCTTTCATTCTAGGTGCAGAAAAGAAAGCTTCTCATGCTCTCCTCCTCTTGAAGAGTAAGGCCATTGGGGTAGCCTGCAAGACAGAGAGGCATCAAAGGAAACAGGTCTCTGGAGTTTGCTTCAGAACAGACGAAAATCAACACTTTCCAACCCCAACCAAGGTCTCTCTATCCCAAAGCTCTAAGAATGATATTTAAAAAAAAAAAAAGAAAAGGAAAAGTCTTTTATTAGCTGTGCCCAGGTGCAGCACTGCTTAGTGAAACACAATGCTCACCTGCACCTGGGTAAGATGAGATCATAAGCCAGCAAAGTGTGGCACAATGTAAATTGCTCAGGCACTCCAGGAGGGAAATCCTATGACAGCATTTCCCTGTAAAAATCACAGAAACATGGCTCCACTCAAAATCCTGTGTGATGCAGCACAGTGAACTGACTTTGTCTCGCTGAAGCTCTGACATGAATCTGCGTCCACATGTTAAAATGGACACCAGAGAAGGGATCTGAATCTCTGAAGGTAGGCTGAACCCAAACACAACCTGCAGGAGGGACCCTTTAAAACACACAAAGCCCCTTACCCACTTTGTCATGCCAGGGCAGATCTCTTACTTCGCCTCCTTCTAACCAACAACTTTTAACGATTTCTTGCCACTTTTCCTCCTCAGCGTAGTGTGTCCCCAAGGCTGGATCCTTTGAAGAGAAGGTCTCTCCCTGTCATCACAGCAGCCTGACTGTCTTCTCAGGAGGTGGAAGTTTCTCCTGTGCCTTTTCCTGGTGTTCTGTCACAGCCACACGGCAGCAGAGGCACAGAGACTGGCTGCAGCTCAGGAACACTCTTCGTAAATCCAAATCGCCTCATGCTACAAACCAAATCACAAACATGAAGCAGAGTTCATCTGTCCAGGACATGAGGACATGCTCAGTTTTCTCGAAGGAAACGTAAGCCATCACTTGCTAGGGAAGAAGCTGCAAGAGAAGCAGCAGCCTTGAGCCAGAGCCCTTGTTAGAGACTAAGGCCTCTCTAAATGTGGCCTGTGGGGGTGAGCTGTGGGCTTGCCCCTGCTCCAGAGAGGGCAGCGAGCAGCTGAAGTGCCCAGAGAGCTGCCAAGGCCCTGGCTGTGAGATGCAGGGAGGATCTGCAACAACTTCAGCTACAAAACAGTGCAGGGAAATCGTGTACATAGCGCTGATACCCACCCTTATTTGAATTAGAAAACAATAATGTAAATAAAGTAGTATTAGTATGCACATTTCCTGAGAGAATTGTCTCTCTACAGAGCTCAATGTCTATTAGCCTTCAGCCAAAATAAAGGTCACTAAACAGTAGATTCTTTCTTTTCTTCCTTCAACAGAGAATGTAATCTAGGCTGACACTTTTAGACTGGGGAATTATTTTTTTAATTGTGAACTGTAACTAAACCACTGTTATTGTAGAAATAATGCAGGGGTTTAAATTTTTCTTGTTTAAAACAAGAACAGGCATTTTGAAATGGTTTCAGGTGAATGGGACATGATTTAATGGGAGTTTTGTGGACAGGGTATGTGATTATTAGATTAGCCTTTTAGTCTTTCATTCAAAATTCAGCACGTCTCTAGATATTTTTGATACTGTCATGTTAGAGGTAACACGGTCTTAATATGTTTATTATTTACAGGTGCATGCACTCCTAATATGCCCTGACACACATAAATATGCTGACACTCCCACTGTGCCAGCATTCCTGCAAACATAGTGCATCTTTGATCAGTAAAAGAGCACAGAAAAAAAAAACAACAAAACTAAACTAAACTAAAACCAGTCAGACACTACAACAATATTTTAAAGCTTCATTTTTGGGTAATGTACATACAAGATACCCAACCTAGAGAGATAAGGCAGTCTGCATATTAGTAAGATTTCTTTGTCAGGAATTTTATAAGAATTCGGCAAATATATGTGACATTGAGTCCATTCCTACTTAAAATGTAATTTGATGAGATGATATTTGGCAGTTTGTTAAATTTTCTTTTTAGATAAAAAAATTCTAACTTCAAATAACAAATTAAATATCAATTTGAATAATTCTCTAATACTGAATTTTTAGTTTTATACTGATGAAATCTCAATCTGCACAGTTCCTAGTTCTATAATTCACCCAACCAAGAAATTTAAATAATAAAATTTTATATCCTTGAAAATAACCAAGAAAGTACAAAGCATGATCCTTTGAATAAACCTGAAAATAACCAAAATAGTACAAAGCATGATTCTTTGCATAAACTGTTGTAAACATACCAGGAATACGTGCAAATAAAATTCATAAATCATATGAATTAAATAAAATAGTGTCTCAATCTGTTGCAGCAAACTTTGAAAGCAGAAGAGAGGTTACATTCACTAAACATTTTATTCATTAAAAAGTATTCACACCAGTCTAATCAAAAGTTTGGCTTTTGCATTCCCCTTTTCCTTTTCCAGCTGTCAAGTTTGCATCTGAACACCACATTTGTTGACTTCATCTGCCAAAGTCTTGTTTAGTTTATGGATTCACAACTGGACAGAAGGAAAAAGAGAGGCCTGAGACAGGCTGAAAGATAGACAAGAACAGAGTTGAATAAAGCCAGATCAGGTGAAAAGGAAATGAGATCTGGAAAAAATCTAAAGGCAGGAGGCCTAGGGAAGAACAAGAGCACATATGGGAGAGGATTTGTAAATTGAAGGATATAATAATGGTGAATGGCAGCTAAGAGACAATGAAACCAGCAAACAGATGGAAAGAAAATGGGCAAGAAGAGAGAAATAAAGTTCAAAAGTGCCAGAAATAGAGCAGGAGCTATTTGACATAGAATCAGAAGGAGAGAGGGAAAGAAAGTAACAGAATGGAAAATAGAAGATTTGACTATTAATAAAAGCCCTTACAGTAACCTCTTCATCACACAGCGTTCCACATCAGGAAGCTATATTTCTACTTTTTCCAAGAAAGTCTAATATTTGGAACAGTTTCAATGCAAAGGTAGAGCTGGTTAGAAGAAGAGTGTATAACTGAACCTCCTGTACACTTTTTAAGGTAATAGCAATGATATCTATTATAAATAGTCCTACAAGGACTAGCTGGAACCTTCTGAGTTGTCCTTTCAATTTCTCTGTATATAAACAGAAAGAATTCCAAATGGCAAATAAACACCTCTTGCCATCTGCTGAGAAGAAAGCACTGAGTCTTTACGAGTTCATTTTAATGAAAAACTTTTCAGAGATGCATGGTATGTAACATGATCCCTCAATGTTTCAGTTTCACAACCCTTATTTAAGATAGACAGATACAAAATGTGGCAGACTATCTGCTTTCCAAGCACGGTATATAAATTACAGGACACTTCTAAAATACACATATTAATTTCTACAAACTTTACTTTAAAAAACACTTGGCAGCTACTATGTACCATTGCATATGCATATTAGTATAAAATCTCATATATTTCAAAAACTTACATATAGCAACAGCTTTTTTATATAAATATGGTATATGCTAAGATATCTTACAAATACAGGGATTAAACTGTATGGGTTAATCAATTTTTTCACTCTAATTACTACCAAGGTATACACATTTAGGTGGATAAAGTATCTAAGTGACTTGTGGAAAATATTACTGTCCTATTTGCATTGGAAGAACAATTTTAAATTCCTTGCCATTGACTAAGAAAGACTGGATAATCTCTGAAAACAAATTCAGGTTAATAACACCTGCACTGATAATTCAGTTTCTTTGTTGAATATAAGGTACACCAAGGGCCTTTCTCCTGCGAACAATACAAAGTATGTTCCCTCATGCCAGGTCTTAGCTCATAAAAATTAGCAAAGATCATTATACTCAGGAAAGTCAGAACAGCAGAGATAGTCTGAAGATTTGTGCCAGTGAAATCTCCTCAGCTTTACCTACCCCAGGGATCCAAAGGTCCCGTTCCATATCATAGGGAATGCTCATGTGCAACTCGAGTACCTACGCATCCGCTATAGCTAAAATGGAGAGTCCTTAATTCTCCTGTTCTGAAAGTAAAACATTGCTTACAAAAGCTTATTTTTATTTGAGAAGGAAATTGATCTACAGAAGTGTAAATTCATCTCTGAGGGGGCTTATACAGGTACAGCTGTACCATGAGCATTCTTTACAGTAAACACATCACTAATTATATTACCAGCATACAATTTCTGAGCACTGTGGGCATGAGGCACCGGTTAGTGGACAGACAAGCACCTCTTATAAACACTCAAGACTTTTTCAGAAATAATGAAATGGATGGATATTTAGGCAGTGCTACACCTGCTTGATAAATCACATTAATTTCTTAAATAAAAATGGCCATTGAACACATGCCAAAACAGTTGGCTTCTGGATTTATTTAGGTTATTTGATGGGTTTGGGGGCTGTCAGTTTGGGATGGTTTTTTTTAATGTGTATTTTGTTTAAAATAAAGCCAAAGATTAATCTTGGTGTAATCTTTTTAGCTAGTCAAGCTATGAACCCCCAAAAAAGGTATTTTTAGTGGAAAAGCTGAAAAGCATTGTGAATGATGGCACCTTGATCAGAGTTGGAGAAAATGTTCAACATGATATAAGCTACTGAACTAAGTTGTAAAATGACAAGGACTGAGTGAACAGTTTTTAATACAGATAATATTGTTCATGTAGTCTATAAATATAGAATTAAATGTTGACCTCTCTCTCCCATGTCAAAAGTCAAAGTCAGTGTCAGCACATATTGTTTTTATTTGTTTCAAGAGAAAAATAGATCAACAACATTAACCTCACAATGAACAGAGAATTGAATGAATTAAAAAGCAGTAGCCCATAAATCCCTTTCCTTTTATTGGCACAGTGATAAAAATGCCTAGGGCTTAGAGGCAAAGGGTAGTCTCAGACACTAGTCTGAGATGCTTCTGTGTGCACAGAGCTGTACATCACATGCTAAACCAGAAGAACAGGGATGTTATATAATACACAATATCCACCAAATTACGTCATAGCAACCTGCAAAACATGGCATGTCACATATCCCTAAGACAAGTAGGTTATCACAAGATTATTTTAAAGCAACATTAACCTTCCACCTAGATTTGAAAAACACAGATTAAATATGCAAAAGAGATTTATTCAATATTTCCCATACTTGCAGTATACCAATAATTTAAGACACCACCTGGAGCAAATTTCATTGTGTTTAGAGAGTTACTAACTTCATTGGTCAGATATCTTTTTAAATTGTTGGCTCAATAGGATAGGATTGAGAGACAATTTTTCTCCTGTTTAAAAAGTGATTTTTTTCCAAAACACCTCATAATAATAAAGCCTCCTATTTCACAATGCTATAGTAAATTTGACAGTTAACTAAAATGAGCAGTTTCAATTGCAAATTCAGTTTAATTGCAATTTTTTGTACTGCATAACTAAACTGAAAATGTTCTGAAAAACTCACACCATCAAAACCAGGACAGAAACAAAAGCATTTTCACATTGATTTAAGGTTTCTAATAATTTTCTAGGGAATCTGACAAAAATTATCATTTAAAAATGAATCAGTTTAACAACAGAAAAGGAATGGTATGATCTGAAAAATTCAGCTGTTACTTTTTGTTTATGTTTTCTTATCCTCCTGCAGCTTTTGTAGGATATACACAAATTCTCTTGGGTTAATGCTCCAATGATTATCTGCTGGCAATGTTGCATCATATGAAAAACATTTTACAGCATTTGCACTGTGTACTAAACACACAAAAGCAACTAATTACAATATTTGTCAAATCTGGAGCATATTCTGTTGTAGTTTACTGAAATCAAATGCTGTTTTTCTTCTTGAAATGGGCTTGACTGACTTTGAGTTTCACCAGTAAAGTGTAGGTTTGGAGTGAAATCTTGACTCGTACAAACTGCTGAAGGCTGGTATGCTGAATCTAATCTATATCTCAGTGAGAAAAGCCTTCTCAGGCTGAACATTCACAGGGTTTGAAAGAATTTTACAGCTGGCTATAAAGAGCAACTTTTCTGCTCCACATGCATTGATGCAGCTTCTGGGCAGAACCAGTCATGGTGCTTTTCATAGCTGGATGATCAGAAGACTTCTCTATAACTTCTAGTATAGGAGCAAAGACATATATTTTATTATACTAACAGATTCTTGGTGTGTAGGGCAACACTGAATGGCTGTATAAAGCAAATCACTTAAAGTCTTGATAAGCTTGTGAAATTAGTCATAGCTTTGAAAAGAGAAATAATGTTCCAACAGAATAGCTACTTTCTGAAACACATGGTTGATAAAATTGACTTCATCCTTGCTTTTGATTTGAAGAATATTGCCTACTGCACAAAAAAATGGAATGAAGAGTCACAGAAGCACAGGTGCTGGATCTCCAGGAGCATCATGGGAGAGTGTACTGACTGGGGCTCTAAGGCAGGAGATCAGCAGGGAGATAAACATGGAAATGACCATGCAGCCTCCTCCTCAGTCTCATTTCATTAGTGCCATCCTTTCACTTGTGCTTCTCTCAGGAAACTGAAAGAGTCTTTTGATGCTTATTCTTAAACGTTAGAGCAAAAATTCACCCATTAAAAATGTCAAATTTCCCATATATCCATAAAAAAAAATTGAATTTATTAAACAGGTAAACATATTGCTTAACATAGTTCCAACACAACTCAGAATACAAACATCTTAAAAGGAGATGAGGACATGAACAGGAAATTTAAAAAATGATTGACAGTGACTGTTGATATTAACTGATAAAAACAAAGTTTATTTGTAAATAAGAGTGTCCCAACTTATAATTTATGATTGAAGAAATTCAGCAATCAATCCTGTGATATGAATTTCCTGTTTGTCATTTTCTAACAGAATTTTGAAAGCTTTGTTTTGCTTGTTGTACAGCTGGGAAAATTCTTTCTCCAAACATCACCCAAGAAGTTTGGCATCAAATGTGGTGCAATTGATTGCACAGATATATAACCTAGGGTAAATTAAACAGCTCAAGTCCCAGTGTAGATGCTGTTATAGATTACAGTGTATCTATATGTTAGGCATGTCTATGATTTTCAACAACATTTCTTATTCAGTTTTGAACTATGTAGATACCTAAAAAGCACAGTATTAAACTCAGTCTTTTTTTCTAACAAATTTTCAGTGTTAAATGACAACATCCCACATTCATCAAAGCTTGAAAATGTCTTCATCTTATGCAATAATCTACTTAAATTCAGTAAATTCATGAAAAGAAACAGAGTTAATATATTTACTGTTATTTGTTACTATTGCTATTGTTGTTTAAATAATAGTGAAATGCAGATAAGTCTTTGGCTAGTTGAAATTTTAGCATGAGCTCCAAAAACTTGACACATATTTAGCATGAACTCCAAAAACTTGACACATATTTAGCATACTGATTCCAGTTATGGAGAAGCACATTAGGAGATAAGCATTGTAAAAATCATTAGTTAAAATTCTTTGATAGAAGCTAATGTCAACTTCTACTTTCAGAGCTGAGGAAAATATTCATAAGCTTTTATTTCTTGTAGTAGGGAATTCAGTGTTCACTAGGATTCAGGTCCTGTGTGTTCAGTCTCCCTACAGGCATGAATTCTCTTTCAGGGATGTTATCAGAAAGCTCTCACTAGTAACAAAAAAATAATAAAAATACACCATGGTAAAATGCATTCAGTCAGTAGGATCTAAGGTATTGAAACCTGCAAAACCAGCTACATAAAAGAATAATCAGAAGTACAGCTTACCTTCATTTCTTGAAGCCACAGTCATCTAAGAGAACATCATTTTCTATTAAAATATAAAACTCGTAAGTATTGATTCTTCCTGCAAACTTTTTACATCTTATGTACCACACCCTTAAAAAGATATATATTTTTAAACTTTCCATTAAATTAACAGCTAGATGATAACAAGGTAAAGTAGAGCAATTTAAAATCTTGTGAGGCCGTTAAGAACTTTCTAGAAAAAACAGAAGTTAATAGAAGTAATTATACACTTCATTTTCACATCTGGGCTTGCAGAAACAGCTTTTGCAACTCCCCTGCTTCTCCCTACAAATGTGCTCTTATTGTGAGTCTTTTGATCTCTTTGAAGAGAAGTAAGGACAACCACAGAGCTACATATGTCACTCAAAACCACAAACATGTTCATTGATATCACAGAAAACTAAATAAGAGCAGAGACTGGCTAATAAAGGAGTAGGACTTGTTAGATCCTACAGTGCAAGCTAGCTGCAAACCAATCCAATTCAGAATTCATCCTCCTCATTTACACTGTAACACATTTGTGGGATCTACTTTACTAGAAATCGCCTAAGGGAAAAGAAAGGGAATCCAGAGTAATAAAAAAGTGTCAAAATAAATAAAGTGCTCACAACTACTATTGCTTTGCTGACGCTGGAGAACAGAAGCAGACAGAGTTTTGTCACAGTTCTGATACCCCCAAGAATTGCTGTTACAGTATTTCTGTCCTTTTAGTGAAATCTGAAAAAAATAATTCATATACATTACTTAGTACATTAACAAGCCAAAAATTTTCATTATTTTTTTTTTTTACCCATTTATGGTTGCAAATTAATGAAATGACACGAGACTGAAGCCAATGACAACTGTTAATCTGTAAGCAACAACAAGGAAGGAAAAGCTGATAGGAGTACAGCTGTTTTATTTTAATTGAGGAATGATTTTATGTTGGAAGCACTCAATATTCACAGCAAATTAAAAATAATGAAGTGAATTGATACCAATGATTTTTTTTTTACCTACTATCCCTTTGTAAATCTATTTCTTCACACAAATTGACATGTCTAATTGATACATACGCTATTATTCCTCATTAGTAGGCTGAATAAAATAATTCTTGATTAAATTTATTGCAATTTACAATCCAGCATAATGTTTGCAAGCTATAAAAGTCAATCAACAGGAAACAGAAAAAAAACCAGATAGCATTATTACTCCTTACATATACACAATAATTTCATGTGTTTCATGGAACCTTCCTAAGCATGTCACTTCTTCTCAGGAGATAAGGCCTGCCTCCAACAGGTCACTTCATTTTTATATAACCAAAAAAATGTTTCAGAGAATAGACTGTTTAAGTTTTTGAGAGGATTTTTTTGTTTGGTTGGTTTGATCTTGGGTTTTTTTTTATATACTATCACCTCTTACGAGCAAATTATTTATGTATTTAGCAATCTGTTAGAAGTTATCTGGAGGAGTTAGTCTTCTACTAACAGAACACTGCAGAACAGCTGATGATTTACTTTGCTGGATTAAGCTGTTTGATTTACATTGTGTTATTACTGTGTGAAAAGAATTCAAGCATATAGCAAAAATTCAGAATTTCAATGAAACAAAGAAAGTCAATAGCAAATCTGACAAGCAAAATATATATTCTATAATGCAAAATTTCCAACCAAAAAGAAAATTGAATCAATGGCAGATCAGTCTCTTCTTTGTAATTTTAACCTATTCCACACCTTGCCCTTGCCTCCACTATTCTGTAGAAAATTCTGTGGTATTATGAAGCTAGCAGAGCAGCTATTGTGTTACTCTCTTCTCTAATGTCAAGAAAAGTATGTTATGACTGGACCATTTCTATGGCCAATTGCTCCTATTTCTCTGGAGAATGCTGGCAGCTGGCACAAGATTGCTGTCCTCGCTTAAACTGGGCTTCAGACTGGAGAAATAATTTAGCTGAAAATGCAGTATATATTCTATATCTAGTACAGACATAGAGCAGCCATCCTACTTTTGTCATCTTAAGTTAATAAAATTTCTTTTTGAGGAAGAGATTCTGATGCCCTGATTGTGTCTCTTCCCTGACTGTAGTCTGTGTCTCAACTTGTCCAGATAAGCTGGAAGAAATTGCTCAAAAAATCAGATATTGCTGTATGGAACCACAGAATTGGAATTAAAAACTAAACAGTATTGGGAACGTTCTCTATTTGTATTGCATAACATGTTCTTCCTAAGACATGAAATCAAACCTTATTTTCAAAATATTACATTTATTTCAACTCTAAGTTCAATTTATAGAACAGATGGGGTAGTTGCCATCTAAAATAAAGTTTGCACAGGCAACTGAAATTAAGGTACACTTCTTAAAGATGTGACATAACAGTCTGTTAAAATATAATCTGTTTTTTCTACAGATGTTTAATATTCACAAACGCATTTTTATACAATATAAATAGATTTAACTTTTTTGTTGTTGTTGCTTAAGAATTTTGGTCAAATCTTTGTAAAAGGCAATATATATAAGTTCAGAAACACTGCTGACATTTAAAAACCAGTTCTTACGTTTCAAAAATAAGAGGAGGACTTACTATGAGCAACACAAACAGCTGTTTCAGGATTCATTTCCTATTTGATACGTATTATTCAGCACAGTAAACAACCTAGCTGCCAGAAGTAAAAAAATCAAAGAGCTCTGTGCCTGCCGACTGAATAGCATCTTTTAAAGAACACTGGAAAGTGGCCCTAAAAAAGAGCCTTTGGAAGGAGATATAGGTTTTCTAGAATTCCTAGGGGAATCTGCCATTTCAGAGAAAGTGCTGTCACTTTCACTGCGGTGCTCCACACCTGAGATTACTTTTAAGGGTGACCAACAGTATTTCCAACTACTATGCCATCCACAGCAGAGCAAAAATTAGCTGGAGCTATGGCAACCACTAAGCCTTATTTCAACAGAATTCTAAAACATAGGTCCTTGATGTTGCATTTAGCTTACACTGTCAGAGATAACTAATTCATTAAATTTTTCCAGCCTATTTCTTTGGACAATATTTGCAAAATAGCATCTGCCTCCTGTTACTTCGTTCAGATCCTGGATGATACCTAGGTTTGTGCACATCCACCAGAGAGGGCAAAGGCCACCAACATCTGTGCAATTGCCATCTCAGCACAAGCAAAAACAAGGGCCAAAGGCAGTGCTGGCTGCCCACAGAAACAAGGGCTGTGTGAGCTGAGCCCTCACCCTGTGCTGTGCCTGGTCATGCAAAATGAGCTGGTGCAGGGCTGCTGGAAGCACCCATTTGAAGAGAATAGCAGGGACTTAGGTGGTTGGAAACATCTTAAACTGGTGTGATGCGTCTGAGAGGGCTCCCAGGGTGGGCCAGCTCAGCAGCTCTCATTCTGGCCACTGTCACAGAGCCACAAAGCAGAATTTTCTATTTCAACACACATTATCTTCTCATCTCTTTTAACTACAAATGTCATATTGTGAAAAACATGAAAAAGACAATGATCAGGCTGAAATACACCATTTTCATTCAGCTCTAACAAACTCAATAGGAAGACTATCTTATAAATGAGCACAAATAGCTGAAATTCAATAGTCTAATCAAACCATAATGAAATAAATGCATACATATATATATATACACACACAAGCACACCTGTATGCATGTGTACAGTGAAGGAGGATCTACTGCTTTCATATATATGCTGTTTCCATTATAAAGTTTAAGTAAGTAAGCTCTTTAAGGATATTCTGCTCAGGATGCTTTTAGCCACAAACATAAAACAAACCCAAAACATTTATAACAGATTTGTAATTTTAAAATCTTTACCACATTTGAAACAAGTTAAAAAAAAAAAATCACTCCCTTAATTGTATTCACTATCAGAGATGAAAAAAGTATTATCCAGTTGAGTCTATACCAAAAGGAAACACACACATTAATATCCGCAATTCGATACTTGTTCCAAACATAAAAAGTAACAAATTTGGTGACAAAGCTGTCAAAATATGTTCTGCAAATACATTGGCAAGAGATCTGGACATACTAAAGAAATTCAGTGAAACAAAATAGGTGCCAAATTGGGATGTTTGACAGAGTATTCAAAAATACATTTAGACCAAAGCAGGAACATATCCAACAGAGAGATTCTCTACATAAATTATCATGAAACTATTAGAAATAATTGGCCAGTGATTTCAAAATATTACATATACTTTTCACGTTATCAAAGAGCTCTGTTGTGAACCATGTGTGATTTCTTGGCGATTTAATTTCTGGCCACACAACAGTGTTTCTAGAGGCAAGTGAAAATACTATATCCCATACTGTAAGTCAATCTGCAGTCTTTGAAACTGCATCAAGCTTCCAAATGCTGCTAGGGGGAAATACTATAAAAGTCTGAATACTCTGGGATGCTGCAGAGCGCAGCTTTTGCAGGGGCTCTGCCAAACAGATGCCTCCTGCAATGCTTGAAGAGAGCCTAGATAACAAAGACATGGTGACCAACCTCTCCATTGGAGCACAGCAGTGTCTGTGGCCACAAACACACGTCAGTCCAGTTATCACAATGCTGATACAGACTGGGGCACTCCTGCGTCACGGCTAAAAGTACAGGTACCTGTTTAGGTATAGGAGGACATAAGAGTTCTGCTAGTCTAATAGGAGCAGATTAATTCATACAGTGTTGTTTTACAGACAATTTTAAATAAAATACGTACAACTACATATTTCCAGATGCTTTTTGGAATGCAGATAACCACTGCAGAGATACCTGCATCGGTGGAAGCCCTCTGCTTTGCACTTCAGCTGGCTAAGATGGTTAGCGAGGTGGTGGCTTGGAGCTGCTGCCCTGGAAATCCACCTGTTCACATCCTTCACATGCATGAAATTCAAATTACTATTATTAACTGGTTCTCAAGAAAAAGATGCTTTATAACAGATAAAATCAGAGCAAGTCAATGTAGACTACTCAAAAAAGAGACAAAAAGAGGCCAGGCAACAAAAATGTATAAAAGACAATGCTCGTGACTGTCAGACTATTTCCTTTCATTCAGTCAAAGCAGAAGCCCAGAGTACCACATATTAGTTCACTTACCATGGATAAAGCATAAGTGGTAGCAGGATACCAGGGCAGCTTATTTCAGCCCAGATCTGCATACCAGCTGAATACTTACATCTTGAGCATGCACTAAAATTTAGAGTGACTTCTCAGATCAAGTTGAAAGCTTAAGGCTCAGAGTATCCTGGGTTAAAAGCTGGCCCACCTGAAGTGTATGGAAATACATTAACTGACTTCACAAGGGACTGTTTTAATCTACAAGGGTTTCAGTAATTCATTGATGTGGGGCCTCCCATTAGAGCACTAAGCCAAGTGCATAATATTTGTCGTATTTTGTTCTCAAAAATTTGTTATTGATTGTTTTAAAAACATTTTTATATACACATCATGGAATACACCCATTCTTATCCTAAATCAAAGAAACATGCCCTGAACTTGAGGCAGTACAAGGTAAGATTTGTGATTGTCCTTAACTCCCGGCAAGCTCATTCCTTACACTTGAAATGAGCCTCTCAGAAAGCCCTCTCCCGCACAGACAAGCTTTTTCCTAGTGCAGAAAGATCAATTTTCCTGAACAACTAGAAAGAAAAAGGCACAGAGATATAACTTAAAAAGCCCATAACTCTGTTTATTCAACTGCAATGAGAACGTTCCAGAAAAGCTCCATCCAATGCATGCTATTACTTCTCCTTATTCATTTTGACACCCTCAAGGGCTGCTTCCAGCTTTCTCCATCCTTCCTCAGTGCTCTCCTGGGCTGTTAGTGGGCTCCTGTGCTCCCCTATGGCTGTAGCAGGTTTGGAAGCAGGGCAAGGGAAAGCTCTGACTTCTGCTAGAGTAGAAAGCGACAAGAGTTTTGTTGCTATCTTTAGTTCTAGGCAAAACATTCCAGCTGTGGACAGCAACCTAAAAAATACATGCCAACATAGATAAGGTTTTTTACCTAGTATTGTAAGCTCCATTCTTTCAAGACATCGTGGGTTTTACCTTTGAACTAGAGCTTTTGGAATTAAAAAGCTTTCAAATATGTCTTCTTTGGTAGACATATGGATTTACTAAAAAAATTACTACCAGCAATATAGACTGAGTTACCTAAATGTACATTTTTTTTCTTCTGTGTGAGCTCTTTAATATCTTGTTAAGCAGTATTAACTCCTAAGTTGCCATAAAAATCAGATAATTGTATTTATTAATTTGTTTTCATTACCAAGCACAGATAAGGATATCTCCTACTTGGCCCGGAAAAACCTGAATACACACCTGCTCTTTAGATGAGACGTGAGGGAAGTATTTGAATTACATTTCCCTGTTCCAACATACCATTTTTAAAAAGCACTTTCAACAGTGAACTAGGCCTTTACAGTTAAGGCATTTTACAAGATGATACTGAGCTATGTTTCCTGTCTATGAAGAAGGCACCAGCATATAAAATGGTAGTGAATTTGCATTACCTCCAATCCATCATTCTTTGAGTGCGCAGGAAAAACTGTGAGACCTGCTGCAACAAAGCACAGCCTTGTGTTGACAGATTCTTATTTAAGTGACTGTGAATACAACAATTCCACAAATAATTTGTCAAGTGTGTGGCTGAACTAGCTCTGAACCCTGATAAATACCAACTCTCCTCACTGCTACAAAGGCATGATGTTCTGTGTGCGGGCAGTGAGTAACAAGCACCAGGATTTAACAATCGATGCTACTATATTTCTCTTTTCTTTGTGGTTAAAAAAACCTTGAAGGGTGGCTCTTTCAGCAGTGTTAAGTACTAGTGGTGGCAATGCCTTGCAAATCTAAGTAACACACTGCAGGCTGAGGTGGAAGGAAATAGTACACTGCATCCATTTTTAGCTGCATTTAAAACATACAGTTTACGTTCTCCAGTGAAAAACAGTGTTTATAGGTAGCAGACTCTTGTTTAATACACGCTATTATTACACAGATCTCTTTCAAGTTATGATAATAGGACATCTACTTTGCTGCATTTTGCATCCTAAGGCATACATTTGGGCTGGGGTAATTTAAGAGAACAGTCTTTTTTTTAGGAGAAATAACATAAATTCTAGGGGAACACGTGTTCATATTAATAGAGGAAAAAACACTCCTTCCAGGTATTCAATTGAAATCAAGATTGCATTTTGCTATCATGCAGTGCATGGATGTACGAGAAAAAAACAAATTTTAAAGAAATGTAAATCTAATCAGTCTTGAAGCCAGCAATATATACATAAATGTCTCTTGCAGACATAATTTAGTATGCATTATTAATTTATTTTTCATAAAGCTTTCCAGCTACAAAAAGGATAAGTGGAAATGTGCACCCACATTGACGATAATGCTCATTTGTCAGGCAGGAGTGAACATATTAACAAATTTCCCCCTCCTGAAATCCCAAACTAAAGGATGTTTAGAATCTTCTTTTTAGAAAGACCAGACATGCCTATTGCAAGCAAGATTATTCCAGACATTTTAATAAAACACTAACCCTTAATGGGACATGCACTTCTGCATGCTCTTTGCAAGGCAAAACTGTTATAAACTCTGGATAGCAAAAAATTATAAGCATATAAGTCAATTATATTTATAGTTTTTACTATAAAATATCAATGCCTAAAGAAATAAGTGTGATACTGTTAACTAGTCCCAATACAAAATGCTAATTATTTATTGTTTATAAAGCAATTTCAAATAATGCAGAACTCATACACTTGTGCCATCACGATTTTCCAGTCATTAACTTAACCAGAATTTGCATTTTGGGACTATAGCCAGTGACTTACATGCACTACTTAAGTCATTTTTCAAACACCCTGTCCCATCTTAATCTATTCATCATTAATCACATTTGGTCACTTTACATACAGAACACTATTCAGATGAAAGATAAAAGAAATACATTAATAAAATTAAAGCTAGACTGAATACTTCAATATATAAAGGTAGTGGAGGAATATGGTTATCAAAGCAATTTATACATATGTCTATTAAAACAGACTTGTCTGAGCAAAAGTTCTGAGAGTTTTTGAGGGGTTTTCTCCTGTAATTGAAAGGGTAATTAGAAAGCCACCTTTGTACTTTATCCCTCCTAACCACCTTTAATTGTGTTTGCAAAGCAAAGAGAAGATACTCAAATTTTCTACCTTTTATGACATAGGAGGAGCATATATTAATCGTTTTTTTACTTGTCAATACAGCTGCAAATTTAGGTCCATGAGTAATCTTAAAGTTGTGGCACTGGCTTGTAATTACAGGCTCTGTTTATCTGTAAAGGTTCAGCACTCCGATTCCTGCGTCCGACTGACCTATTCTACCTTAAATCAATCAAACCACTGATACCTTATATC